>JANHFT010002758.1:104510-118577 GCA_032467955.1 Pseudoxenodon macrops | reverse complement strand
GTTTCACCTTTTAAGTTGCATTACTGAAATAAATGAACTTTTGCACGATATTCTAATTTTTCAAGTTTCACCTGAACATATTGAAACTTGCATAGCAGATGTTATAAACAAAGAAAAATACAGAACAGTTAAAATAGCCAAGGATCTGAATATAATCCATTTACTGTATATATTCCCTTACTACTGCAATGCACTCTGCATGGGGCTACTCTTGGAGAACATTCAGAAACTACCGCTGGTGCAGAGTGCAGCAGTGCGGGTAGTTTCAGGGTGTGTGTGCAAGAATGGCCCCTGTAATACCAGTGTTCTGCAAGCTGCATTGGTTACCAGTCTGCTTCTGGGTGCAATTAAAGATGTTGGTGATCACCTTTAAAGCCCCTCATGGCATGGGTTGAGGTTACTTGAGGAACAGTTTCACCTACTGGGATTGGCTAGTATCACTTGTGCTGGCAGAGGAGACTTGCTGCAGATTCCATGAGACCAAGTATTCTGGCTGGCAGGGTTCAGGAGGAAACCCCGCTCTTCTGTTGCTCCTACCCTCTGGAATATCCTGTCCCCCCACACCCATGTGAGGTTGGCCATAAGCCTCCTATCCTTTCATAAGGGCCTATAGACGTGGACTTTCCAGTCAGCCTGGGGCTCCAGTAGAGGACCAGCACAATGGAGGTGGTTGATTGAGTGATAACAGATGCTACATCCACCCCACCCTCTGCCCCAGCCCTCTCCATGTGCCTTTGGTTTTAATGTTTGTTTTTAACTTTCTATGTTTTAGCTTATATGCAACTGTAAACTGCCCAGAATTACCCTATGATAAAATTGGCAGTCAATACATTTTATAAATAAATAAATAAATTTAAGGAAAGAGATAAGCATTAGTGCCTTTTCAATATAAAGTTGGAACTCAATGATTACTATCAGTTTGTTAAATTTGCTTGTGAACACATGACGTGTCAATATTCTTTTATTTTAAATCATTTTTTCTTTAAGAGGCTGTTCAATCAAAAATACACCGTGTGCTTCAGAGTATAGTAATATCAGTTTAATGTATGGCTTCTGTCTATTGGAAAGTTCATGCAACTTAGAAAAAAAGAGAAAATCATACCAGGACATTTTCCATTTTTATTTATAAAATTGTTGATTTATCCTTATTAAAAATGATTATATTGGATTCCCAGAGTATGAAATTGACTAGCAACTGGGCAAAAGGCAAAGGGGAATATTAAAGGAGGTCGCTCTTAATTCACTCATTCCCAAATGGATTGCTATCAATATGAATCCTTTCCTCGCCCTTCCTGTCTCCATTTATAGGTAAAAAACTGAACTAAACTATATAAACAGACAATTGTAATAACAACTTATACCTTCAGGTGCAATAATGTAAATCACACAAAACATGTAGCACCTTCTTCACTTAAACATAGTTACCCAATGTGTATCAATACTCATATTCTCAGCACAGCAGATATCTGCTATGTAATTTATCATATGCTTACTAAGCAGAAACTGTATTTGGAAAACCACGCCATTGCTGTGTTTCACACCCAAAAGAGGCTCCAGTTTAGATCATGCTGAGATATCCCTGACACATTATCACATTCACAACTGCAAAGGACATCAGGCCTGGAGGAGGGTGGAAAAACTTTTTTTCATACAATTAGTACCACATTTTGAGTGCTGGGGAAACCTGATGTCCCCTATAACAATGTCTTTTAAACTTAAAATTTTCTAGATGTCTGCTGCAAACAATTAACAATTGCTCTTTTACTGGGAAAATATATTGCCTGAAAGTGCCTAACTAATTCCAGCATGGGATTTTACAAGGAACAGTTTACTTCTGCAGATAGCTGATATGAATTGAGAAAATTGCATACATATCTGCATCAGATGCATTAAAGCTGTGTGAACACTGGAACCAAAAAAACACCACCCATCATTAAATCTAAGCAGAATATTTTCTATATTAAGAAACCCAAAACAGTCTTATGCCTCACTTCAGAATTCATGCAAATCCTATTGAACTGAATGGGTGGATATTAGCAAAGGGCTCCTTCACCTCTGGGACAACTGATTGTTATATTTCATTAATGGGATCAATGTCTACGGTAGTAATCTTGATGACAGTTTGCTATTTGTGCCACCATGAGTGGCATGTCTTAAATACAAACTGTAAAGAAGCAGCAGTGAAATAAAACTATTGCTCTGACCACATGCAGTTTCTCCTGTACTGTTAGAACCCTGGTTGTCATACAGAGCAGATGGAGTGGTTGGGTCTGTGCCTTTGAGACTGCAGGTGGGGCTTCCATGAGATGACATTTCTCATAATCTATTCTCATTTCATATAGACATGTAGCTTTGATAGCAGGAATCATCTAACAGAGAGCCAGTTTGGTGTAGTGATTAAGGCATCAGGCTAGAAACCGGGAACACTAAGTTCTAGTCCTGTCTTAGGTACAAAATCAATTACTTTCTCAATCCTAGGAAGGAGGCAAGAGCAAACCACTGCAGAAAAACCTTGCCAAGAAAACGGCAAAGACTTATCCAGGCAGTCTCTGAGGATTGGGGGGAAAATGCATCTATCTAAGTAGATGATTGCTTAGTGACAGAATGGCTCTTAGTTGGAAGATGTAAAAATAGCAGGAAAAGATTGTGGTTTGATTGATAGCCATTAAAAAAGGATATTAATAGTACTTGTGCTTGTACAATATGATAATTTTTTTAAAATCATGTTTTGTTTTATTTTCTCCCCCCATTTCCCCAAACACAGCTTACAACATCAGTTGTCAGAGTACACATTTTCAATCTTTACATTGATATAGTTTTAAACATAATATAATCACAATTTCATTATCCATTCCACCATCAAATTCCATACTTGTCTATATTTGTTATTTCCTCTTATCTTCTGTATCCTTTAGTTCTGCAACAACCTTCCAACCCTTTCCTACTTCCCTTCTCTTTCTCTCTTCCCTTTTCTACTTCCCTAGGGGTTGGGAAATCTTTGAAGAACTGTGACCAAGGAAGATTTTTGGTGATATCGCTGGAAGGAGCACAAACCATTCTTTACTTAAATCCTCTCCCCAGGTTTGTAGGTACCAACCTTGTTTAATATGTCAGAGTGTGTCATCATGATTCCCCTTATCTGCCATGCAAACTCATACAAATCAATCCAACTTGTACATTTTTATTTGTGCCTGCTGTATATACTGCTGTTATATCAACATAAAGAAATATATATTTATTTAAATGTTAAGATTAAATATTTCCCAACCACAATAATTACAGCACTCTGCAAGTTCAACTTAAAAAAAAAATCTTCAAGCAAACAATACCACCTGGGGCTGAGATCAGGCCAGTATCCATGACCTAACTAAGGTCAGCCAATGCCTTTCTTCCCCCAAAAGCACGCTTCAGAAACCTTGAGGTTGCAGCTGTATCTAATTAATTTAATTTTTCCACTTTAGTGTCAGTGTAGCATAACAAAGGCTGTGGGGTCATGTGTGATACAAAACCTCTTTTACAGCTGATGACCATATTTTAGAAGGAATGATACATGTGAGCCATTTTCTAAAAAAGTTAAATCTAGATTTAAACAGATGACATTTAAAATATAAAGAAGCGAAGGCATAAATAAAGAGGGAAAGATTGCCAAATGTAACTGAAGACCTAAGTATGAAAATGTCTAGTTCAACTTCGCAGGCATCAGAGTTATCCAGTTGGGTTTTCTTTTGAAATGTGCTCCAACACTTGAGTAACATGGAGGCGGATTGGCAGCTCATATTCTCATTAGCAATGGTACAGATATTAACATAATATTATAAACCTCCCTCAATGATCAACAGCATTAATTCTTAAGTAATGCATGTGAATAACCTATGACGTGCAGACATTTCAGGTAAATTCACACAAGGCCTTAACATTTCAAATAGGTTTCTGAAGTAGATATTCCTCTTATAGAAAAAAAACAAGTTGATAAGATATAATAATGACAAGGATGTTCAAGAAAGCACAAGAAATGTATTCCCTACAATAGAAATGCAGTATATTGACAAGTTGATTGATTGATCAATCTTTGGGTGGTTACACATTTGTTATGAAATATAATTTTAAACAAGGAGGGGGAAGCATAAAAGAAATAACATCTTAAGGGGGTAATTTGAATTTGTAATTGTTTCACATGTTAACCTTGCAATGATGAAATTTAGAGATATGGCAAAGCCTCTCTAAATCTCATTTGTGAAAGTGAACTGTGGTGTTGTCCTTCTTAAATACTCAGTATATAAAGTGAAGGCTAATTTGTTCCCTCAGACTTGAGACTGTTCAATGTGATTCCAGCATTCTGTTCCATTACAGAAGCAACCCCTCTTCTCATTGGCTGAAGTGCCTGTCATTCCCCTCCAACAACTGACCACTTCCCAGAACAGCTATTTCTTAGTTGTTCGATTGCTGGCCTTTTTGCATTTTAATTTCTTTAATATCATTTTGCAGTTGATTCAACAGTAGCCCATTATGTCAATGATCTGTCCTCAACCCTAAAGATACACACTGCATTCAAACTTTACATCTCCCTGTAGGCATCCTTTCTGTTTCTGCCCAGGCTGTGTGAAGCATGTTCCCCTTGCTTTCTCATTTACCTGCCTATAATATTGAAGGACCTCTTTTTCTTTTCCTCAACTCACTTACAATGTAAGTTAACTTTGTAACTATCTTAACCTGCTAAGTAATTTCTATGCTATTTTGCTTCCATGAAACTGTACTAACAGTATTTCTTTGCTATTCAGTTTCCATGGACCTATAGAGAAATTTAGGAAATAAAACTACAGCTATGGAGTTATGATAAAAGATAAATATAAAAGGGTTTCCTTTAGTGTTAAAGGAGACAATGAGGGATAGGAGAGTGAGGCATCCAGGAAAGCAAAAGAAAAATATGCAGAGGGAACAATACTTAAAAGGAAAAGACAATATGGACAGACTGGTCCATTCATGATCCAGCCAACAAGGTTTACTTTCTTTGCTTGAATGGGAAGAAGAAGGGAACTAGCCAATCAGGTCTTATAGTCTGGCCTGAGTATTGTCCCAGCTTCATGTGTACCTATTGCAACCTGGAATGAAACTATAAAAGTTAACTTACAAAACAGGTAGGACAGCACAGGAGGCACAAAGCTTAGACTGCAGTGTGGAATTATCCTGAATGTACTTTTCTCTAAGAAATCCTTAAATGATGTGCACTATAAGGGGATGGGATGACTAGGACAGTGGTTAGGACACTGAGTCTTAGACCATTAAAAATCTACAGCTCGGCAGTTTGAGACCCAAGTGCCACAAGTTGAAGTGAGCTCCCCTCACTTGTCCCTGCTCTTGTCAGCCTAGCAGTTCAAAAGGTTGCAAATGCAAGTAGACGAATAGGTACCACATATAATCATATGGGAAGTAACAATGTTTTTGTTTCGCTGTATGCTATGTGCTGCAGCATAGTGTCATGACAGCCTCATGACTGCGGAAATGGCTTTAGACAATGCTGGCAATTTGGTTTAAGAAATGAAGATGGGCACCACTCCTAAAGTTGGCCTCGACTAGCAGAATAAAACCCACAAGGACACCTTTTACTTTTATAAATACAAGCATTGAGCTCTGGTAGTTATATTCCATTGTCATTTTAAGTAAAATTTTATAGATATGGCTGAAAAAATATTGATGTTTTATGAAAATTTAGAAGCAGAGGATAAACTTCATTGCTCAAATATACCTCTTTATTAACTCCTTTCAAATGCCAGCCATCTGATATCTAAAATTAGTAATATGCTTTCCTGCACCTCTGTCAAATCAAGAAACTATGATTCACAAAGTAATCCATGACTAAGCAATGATTTTGTGGATGGTAAACCATATTTTTTTCTCCACCAGCAGTCACTTTCGACATGACGAATCTGCCAGGAATAATTTCAGGTTTATTTATTTTCCTTGTTTTCCTAAAATAAAATAAGTAGGAATATTATTAGTAGAGATCAACTAATTTTAGAGTCTCAGGAAATCCAGAAGTTGCAAGAAAAGATGGAGATGGAGAACCCATCTCATTAAGTATATATGTGTTTTTTTAAGTAATAAAAATATTAAAAGCAGAATGAAATGGATCACTACCAAGGGTGGGTTCTACTTACCTTCCCTATCAGTTTGGGGTCACACCAGAAGTGCGGGTTTTGCTCAGGAGTTCATGGCTGCTAAGGTGGCTGTAGACCTATCCCAGATCTTTCATAATCCAACTCAAAATAGTTGAATTATGGTTTATATCACACATTATATCACACACTAGACATGATTTTCTTGTCAGAACATTGGCAGTGTGATCTGAGGGAGGAACTATCTCTGCCTTCCTTGTATGGTCAGATTATACCCTGTGACTTTGAGATTCTCTTATGATACCCCCCTTACACAGAGAGATAGAACCTATTCAATTGGCCCTTCTTTTTCTCACTCTGGTCAACTGCCATATGGACTACATAATACACTCTACATGGGGCTTCCTGCTAAAGCAGGAAGGACCATAATCACTAAAAATAAAAGTGTCACCAAAATCCAAGCTGACCAGGTGGTCCAGGAAGAAATAATGAATAGTGGTTTCTAAAACTGCCAAGAGATCCAGGAGAAAAACCCAGATCAGCTCTGCCTATCTAGTTTTTGGCATAGTTCATACTTCAAAACAACTGAAAGATATTTTTTAACCTTCCTTTTGGTTTTGTGTCACTCTTCTCTTTGGTGAAAAATTATTTGGTCACATTTCAAAATATCTTCCACTTTTTTTGTACCCTGCTACTCTTTCCTTATGTCTCCAAACTCTTAATGGAATCTTGATCTATTTTTTTCTCCTTCTTGAGGGACAAATTATTAACACAAATCTTTCACTTTGAACAAAGCCATCTTTTGATTGGTGTGAGCTCCATTAACTTCCTACATTCTGCTTTCCCACCTTCTCCTGCAGCATCTTCCAGCAGTGTTAACACATCTCAATTTATGAGCCTCATGTAGCAAGGGTCAACGTATTAATATGTTAATAATGCAATGCTTTGCCAATTATGCTGGGAGGGGGGGTTATGTAGAGCCTCAATTAATTATGTTATAATATTTTGATGGCAGACTGATTGCTAGCTTTGCATAGCTGTAATGCTAAATGTTTAGAAGATGATAGACTGGGACGCCTTAATGGCCTCATGATTAGATTTGAGGAAAAGGCTGATACGAACAGAGATACTAATTTATGGACTTTGCTGCAATACATTATCTTTGGGATCAGCAGATAGAAGGTTTTAAGACTTTTCCCTATTTTTAAAAAATGCCTGTTTTCAGAAAGGACTAGTTATGATAAAAGAACCTGTCTTTTACATCAGCAGCAGCTGTGATGAGGTAGGCCTCTGGATTGGGAATTGAATCTGATTCTGGACCAGACCAGTTCAACCTCCTGACTTTAGTAGAGAAATAATCAGGCAGTTTATCTATACATTCAAATGAGATTATTTGAGAGTTCAACATTTGTCACTATTAACATTATTGTATCTGTAATTATGGAGGTTATTAATATACTTCTGGTAGCCCAGAGAATGAAGGTGGGAAAACAGAATGTAGAAGAGACAGCATTTCTTTCCCAATCAAATCTGAGGCCTAGGTTCTAGAACAGTAGTGTTTCAGCTGGGCTACAAACTGCGATACAAACTGTATAAATATTTATAAGCCATTCAGACTAAAGAATGTCTTGCTCCCATTTTACAAGACCCTCAAATGTAAGATCAGACATTCATTCCTTAGGGAATATCATTAAAAAAAACACCCTAATAAAAGGAAAGCAGAACCATTGAGTTCAAATAAGACATTTGATTTGTAAGATTTATTATTTGATTTACAAAATTTATAATTCAGCAAATGAAGACAAGGTAAGTGATGAAAACCATGCTGTGTATATTGTTTTAAAAGCTGCATAAATAATATATTTTAAAACTTTGATGGTGTTTACTATTTCTGGGGAGAAATTAGTTAATTGTCACCAGAAAAACCTGGCTAAAAATGTGGGTGGGGAGGAGAAATATTTCAGATAGATGTTATTATTCTAAGATATTGACATGACTGTGTGTTTCAAAAACTGAGATATCTGTTGCTTGAAGCTAACCATATTATTTTAATTTCAGTGGAATTTTGTGGATTGATTATGTCTCATCAAATTGGTATTAACTTTTCTGTTGCAGTTTTTCTTCTGACCTGAACAAGAAACCCCATTGGGTTGCAATCATTGTCTGAAACAGGACAAAACCTACATTTATTCCTAATTATTTCAGTTTTGATTGATTGATTATATGACATCAAGTCAGTATTGACTCTTAACAACCAGACTGATTGATCTTCCTTATGATGATCTGTCCCAAACTCGTCCTTCAAGTCTTTCATTGATGCCTCCATAGCCATTATAATTAAATCCATTAATTTAGCTGCTGTCCATCTTCTTCTCTTTTCTTCCACTTTTCTCAGAAGTTTATACCTCAAGAGAACTGAGTCTTCATATAATATTTTTGACAGAAGGGATATTCCAGAATCTATATTTGGGTGTGTTTATTAAACTATGTGCTATATCCTTAGTATTTTTTAAATTAATGATTGGGCTCTTAAACTGCTACTGATTATAATTGGTATTTGAATATACATAACACTGTGTATATATTAAAATGTTCTAGTTTTGTTTTCATTAAGATAGTAATCCGCCTAGTAAAGACCTTACTTGTAGAGTGCTGTATAATTTCTAATGTGTTTTTTACATGTCAGTTTTAGGAATCTCTCTTGAGGAATAAATGAAAATAATATAAACAAGTTAAAAAAAACCACTTTCATCTCCGTCCAATTGTATCTGTAGAATAATCAAATTATACTTCAGACAAATAACACTCTCTGGAGAAGACTCTAATACTGAAAAAAATGGAAGGTAAGAAAAACAGCACAAACAGTAGTGAGATTCAATGGAAAAACCTAAAGGACCAAATTAGGTAACAGACTGTCACGGAGATATCCTATTTATGTGGTTGCTAAAATTAGTATTGACTTGATGGCATATAATCAGTCAATAAAATAGAATTAGGAATGAATATAGGTGCTGTTCTATTCCAGACAGTGATTGTAACCTACTTCTTTTCAAGCTGTAGAGGAAAGTTTTGGCAGAAGTTTAAATCCAGGATTGGATTCTAGCTGGTTCTAAATGAAATTACACTAACATGCACTCATGTCTGACATTTGGTATTCTTGCATTTATTCCGTTAAAATACAGAACAGCCCCAAAACCATATAAGAATATCCCATCTTTCATTATAGAAGGATTTTTGCTATGATCATCACCCTGTTTGGCTTTTCCTACTTCAGTTAAACCCAAGCAGAAAGACATCATGATAAGACTTCTGTTTGAGAGCTTTTTCAGTTAGTATCCTACTGTCACAATAGGGGGGAAAATTCAACTTTGGCAAAATCTTAGGCCATGTCAGGTGCATTCATTTCAGCTTGAAGCTGGTTCTTGCAGCTGTGGGAACAAGAAAAAATGAAAAAAGAAACAGTGGCTTCTAAAAAGATAACTCTTTCTGGCTCCTTCTCTCTCACTCTCTTCTCCTTAGGGCATGTACTAGTATTTTAAAACTAGACAACCTGGGAAATTTACAAATAATATTCCCAAGTTTCCCAAACCCAGGTGGTTCTATTATTAGAAGCAGTCCAAACAGGAGTAAGCTGGGGGAAGAGAGTCTCTCCCTTTTCCCCTGCTGTTGTCAACCATTCTAATTAGGAAAATGATGAGTAGGAAAGAAGGAGAAGGGATTTCTTTTTAATTCAAATTACAACTTAAGCCAGAAACACATTACTGAGGTAGTAGAAGCTGGTCACAGTAATATTAAATTAATATTATGATCTATATAATTCCAGGATCTATGAGACCACAGTTTATTTTATTCATTTATTTTTATTTATGAAACAAATGTATACAGCTGCTCATGCTCTCCAAAAGGGACTCTGTTAAGCTATCAGTTGCAATAGTTGTTGTGGGAAATATTTTTGCAGAAAACATTTTAAAAAGTCTTGTTTATGTCAATCTAGATTTCTGGAAAACAGCATAGTATTACAAGATTCCAGCTGGTTTGTAATAGTTAGGAACAATATTTTTTGCTATAAATTAGGAACAAATTCTGTGCAAATCTGAGGGTCTGGTTAGGAAAAGGATCGGTGGCATTTTACACTTGAAGTTAGATTTTTTTTGTTCATTCATTGAAAGCAGAACAGGAAGACTCTCTAATGCCGGCTGGTCTTCCATTACAATAATACTAATTTTCTTCCCCCTGCAACACAAGGAGATAGAGGTCAGGTTTACATGTAAGTTTACACAGAACTTTGTTATTTTTCCATTGCAGAATTGGCTGTGAAATACCACAGATACTTGGGGGATTCCTGTCATTTTTGCCATTTGTTGGGCCAAGATATAAAAACACCACTGTGCCTTCATTCATAATCCCAGAATGCATTTGAACTGCAGTAAAAGAGGTGAAACACTGGTAACATGGGCAGCTTCTGTTCCCCCAAACAACTGTAATTGCATCCAATTAAACTTTGTTCAACATACAGTTCATCCCAGAAGTAGGTTCCTACCAGTTCTATCCGGTTCTATAGAACCAATAGTAAATTGGCGATGACATCATGGAGCCGGTCCCATCAGTGTCTCCATGGGTTCCACCATCTTGGATTTTACTCCTGCGCATGCGCAAAAGCTAGTTTTGCAACCCTGAATGAACTGGCAGCAAAAATATCCAGAACTCACCCCTGGTTCATCCACACTGTATTCTGTAAGCAAGAGAAATAGACTTGCAGGCAGGGCTTTTCTTCTTCTTTTCAGATAATGGCAAAGTATCCCTAATTCAAAACAACTCAACTAATTGGTCCAAAAAGGATGTTAACAGCTCCGTCTAGCAGACTGTATTTAAAACAATTGTTAGCAATCAATAAATCCTGCCTGATTGTTTTATTTCATTAAAGATGTATTTGTTAACTAAGCAGCTGGCACCCAAACAGCTGCTTTAAATAGAGAGGCATTTCCATATTCTATTTTATCCTTTCCTTTGTTAGTTTCTTTGCAAATTTCCCAAGACAATGACTATCAAAATAACAGAGAAATCCAGACTGGTTCAATAGTACAATTAGAGACATGACAAATAAACGAGAATATCAACATTGTACTGGACACTGGACAATAATAGAACAGGGAGCAAACCATGCATTTACTTGCACCAACAATGTTGGATGATGAAACTAGTTGGGTGATGAAACTACCAAACTCAGAGAGCACCAAGGACTCCTAAATCCAACCCAGAGCTATGTATATTCTGCTAAAATTAATAGAACACTACTATGAATAAAAATTTGGTTGGAAAGTGGATTCAGATTTCCAACATTCTTCTTAATTGATTTTGAGTAACCACATGCCCTGTGGTGGGTCTTTGTAAAGTCACTAAAATGCAAGCATGTGCAGATGGCTGCAAGATAATTTTTGATTGAGATTATATATGCATTCTCCACCAATCTCCTGCATTCACGAGAACCCTGTTATTCTAAACATAGAATGTGGCTCGGTTTTTTGTTTTTTTTAAGAATTGCCTTCAAAAAAGTTGCCTTCAAAAATGTGGCAAAATTTGCCTTCTCGGTTAGCACAATGTTATCCACACAATTGAATGTTACAGTGATTTTACTCTCCACCATGCTTCTCTGCCACAAGTCAATCCTGTGGGACAAATTATCACACCGTACTATGATGTCATGAAATAAAATTGTGGTAAGATAGTGCATATGCACAGTAAATATGTACAGTATGTACAGTAAAATAAAAAGATTACAATACATACTTCTAAAGCACTCTCTTCCCTTTTGCTGATAAATTGTTGCATGTTTTAATCAACATTCAGTAGTATTGACACATGTCAGATTTCAGCTTTGATGATACAAGAGTTCATGAAGTCTGCTTGTTTTATATAGCTTAGCACTATCAGATCTGATTAGTAGTTAGATGAATGGTCATCAGGAAATTTCTGGGCAGCAGACTAGATTACAGTTTTTATTTTTAAAACTTTTACTGGTAGAAGGTAATAGGAAACCACTTCTGTACTGATGCCAGAGTAAACTATAAAGACATGAAGAGTCAAGCTTGACTTGAGGAAAACTTTACCTTTATAATTTGCAATCATGGGTTCATGTACCCGCTGGATCAACAGAAAATAAATTTGTTCCAGTCCTTCATTTTGTTGAGGGAGAGTATCCACACATTCCTAATATGGCAATTTGCTGCTGAGTCTCAACAACATATTTGAACTCAATTAAGAGGTTCGTGTTTGCATGAGTTGGCTGAGGAATATCAAGGCAGGGAAAGGAGTTTAGACAAAATTAGATACATTTCCTAAGGGTTGTTAAGAAATATTCTATACTGAAAGGAGCCTGTTGTTGACTTTACTTCTGGCTAATGTCATTACACCAACACAGGGTTCACTGGACTAAATCTTAAACATTCTTTGCTTATAAAGTATCTTCAGTCTCTAATTTAAGTGACTAGGTCACCAAACATTCAGTTATCCTACACCACAATTATGTACAGAACTACGTGTGCATACCACCCTTTGATTTCACCAAATCAGATTTTTTTTAAACAAATCACAGGGCACTTACCTTGTGCAGGATTGCAATATTTTAATCTGGCAGAGGGTGGATAATACACTTACTCACTGCAATTAAGGTCAGAAAGAGTAGATCAAATAGTGATGCAAGGAAGCAATAAACTAGGCCTCCTAATCTTATTTTCTTAGTTAGAGCACTGGATGAGATTTCTTCAGAGACACCCTTGCTTATTTGTTAATCCCAAACAACTATATGATTACTGAGGATCTGGAGGACTGAAAAGGCACGTAGAACAATATTGGTAAAAAAACAACAACACCCAAAGAAAAACCAAAATCCAGTGACTATTAGTAATAGCTCACTTTCAGTCTGCACAAGGACAATAAGAACAGCAAACTATTAGTTCATCTTTGCACCTATTGAAACCACAAATTTCTAGTAGTTCTAAGTAATCTGGACCTTTTTAGAGAAATATGGGTAGAACAAAATGCCTGTGAGCATATTTGATGAATGTATGAATTTCTTGAAGAATAAAGTTGTTTGCATCTCCTTTAGGTTGGATTCAGTTAAGCAACCTTCAGATTTGAATGGCTAGGTTGGTCATAAGCAGCTGGATTCAAAAAAATATAATCAGTGCTTCTGGGGTGCAGAGCACAATTCTACTTACTTTAAAGGAGGAAGAGATACTCATTTTCCAAAAAAATATCTCCGTAGGCCAAACTACATCTGTTATCTACTCTAATGTCCTTGTTGGGGTTGAGAGGGTGATGACAAAGTCAACTACAGAAGATTCTAGATGAAATGAATCATCTGGATCAGTCAGAATTCATGCAGTCTATGGCTCAGAAAAAAACACTGGTCTCTCAAGTTGATTTCTTTCATTGGAACTTAGATGTGAGAATTGTACCTGTTTTTGTCCTATTAAAAATCTTGACACCATTCAATACTTCCATGTTATTTTTCTGGGCCAGTTGTAGGAGTTAAAGGATTGGAGGCAATGTTTTTATGGTTTTTCTGCCTCAGTGGTCAGGGGCACGGTAAAGTCCTTAAGGATGTCAATGTGATGCTCCCATGTTATTTATATAAAAGGAGATGTAATTCAGTAATTTTTTTGTGAAGATGATGCAGGGCCCAGTACAAAATAAAAGAACTAGACTCTTGATGAGACAATCCCATTAGGATTTGAAGAATAATTTTCTTAAGCCACTGCATTGGTTTCCAGGTCCATATCAAACGGATGGTAATTATTTTCCTTACTCCTTAAAGTGCAGCACCAGAATGTATAAGGCAATCATTTGTCATAATTGTGTCTGCAATTTATACTGGTCACCAAGAAAGAATTCCCCTTCACTGTGAGGTACATTGGCATTGTCAAGCACCCGGTTTCGGGGGGGGGGGGGGGGG
>JANHFT010002758.1:82320-93692 GCA_032467955.1 Pseudoxenodon macrops | reverse complement strand
GAATCTGGATTCCCCATTGACTTGGCTTGTCAGAAGGCCGCAAAAGGGGATCACATGACCACCACCCCAAAAACACAGCATTGGTCGAAAATGTGAGTCAGTTGCCAAACACCTGAATTTTTTATCACATGACCACAAAGATTGCTGCAATGGTCATAAGTCACTTTTTTCAGTGCCATTGTAACTTCAAACAATCACTAAACGAATTGCTGTAAGTCAAGGACTACCTGCATTTATTTATTTTTAATTTATGCATTGTTTTTATGCATTGTAGAGCCATAATGAATCTTTCAGATTCCCCAGCAAATCAATCAATAAACAACCCTAAGATAGATGAGTGTAATTGTTATCTATAAACAATTTTGCTAATTTTGAGCTCTGGGACTCCATTTTCTACTGACTTTTTCATCACCATAACCAGTTGGCAGAACATATGCTATGAAATAAACAAAATTGTCCTTAAGCACTCCTTATGAGCTTCTTGCATGCAACTATTTAGCTACAGTATTGTGATACTTAGTGTGCTCAACTAGATCAGTTTGGACTGAACCAACACAACTCTTACTGTGGTCTTAAGTCCCAAAATGTTGAAGGCTCATTAAGAGAAGATGCCCATTAAGAAGAAACAAGTGGTTACACAATTATAAAACACGGCCTCCTACTTTGTTTACTCTTTCAACAACATAAAATTATGGAAGCTTAAACACTTCTCTAGGCATGATCAACATTTTGGGAACTCTCTTTTTTAAAATCTGAAACAACAGCCTTTGTTTATATCATAATTTACAGAAACTCAAATTAACCCTTGACGTGGTGCTCCTTGAAATAAGTGTCATGTGTATCGTGCTCCAGTCTAGCGGTTATCTAATTAAATAACCTGAAGGACTCCATATATCAGAGGCCTATTGAGCAGAATGATCCTCATAACTAAAGGGGAATTGCCTTCATGACTCACTTGAGATTTTGCCTTCTTATAACTTATGATCCATTTTCCCCCTAATGGAAATTATTTGTATTAATGATATACAATGGCACTGCTTACTGCCTGACATGTTCTTTTTCTTACTGAAAAGTAAATGAAGGACAGTTGAACTATTTATGCATACAAGCAGATATATAGCAGAAGCATGCACACATTTAATGAAAATAATTTTGTCATTCCCATTTTTATGGACTGGACTTTGTATGGGTCAATAAATGTGCCCTCAGTTACAGAGCTACTTGTAGAACCATATATATATGGTAATATATATATATATAACAAAAGAGTCCATAGACATCATGATCTCCGGATCTTTATAAAATTTATTGTACTAAGCTTTCGTTAGCCCCTGCTAACATTGTCAGAGTGTTTTAAAATCCATTGAAATCAACCATGCATTTATACTTTTCCGATCAACTTCCGATCAACTACTATTACACCCGGAACTCACATTTTTAGGACAATTCTCAATATATAAATTGAGTTATTGCACTTTATCAATATTATATGTTACCGTAGGAATTATGTCAATGCAGTATTTTCTTCTAAAAAAGGAATACCAAATAATGTGTTTGAACATCATTGTACTCTCCTAATAAGCTATTAACGAGTTTCATTTTGAAGGTATAAAAAACCTTTCAAACTTTTTCACATTTTGTGAAAAATCCTAAAATGGCATAATCTCTTGATGTTTTACTGGTTGATTGTTATTTCTAATTCTTGAAGTCTGATACATATTGGTTAGCCATGTTTTTTATCCATTACATAAATCTGATGGTGGAGAATCAGATAGATAAATAAATCAGCAAAATACTATAAATTGTTGCAAGCAGTTGGCAGCGAGAATGTATAAAGTTACTAAACTATCTTCTCCATGTGAGACCATTTGCTCTTCTAACTCAGGATAGCTCATACAGATTAGCAAGGCTGTCAACAGTTTCAAACCAAGATTGATTAAAAATATCAGACTAATTAAAAACACCACATCCTGTGGAATGAAATTTGAACCTTTTTCAAATGCACCAATTTCAAGATAGCATGTGCAGGCATTTGACTGAAGCTCCATCAGTTTCTTACGTACATGAAACACACGTTAAAAGGGGGTGGGTCTTTGCATGATCACACCTCCATCTTTTTTTTTAATCCCTGCTGCAGAGTCTCTTAACATGATCAACTCTTTGTGCCACTCTTTCCCCATTCAACAATTTAGCTAGGAAATCATGGTCTGAACCAGAGGTCTTCAAACTTGGCATCTTTAATTCTCCAGCTAGCTGGAGAATTCTGGCAGTTGAAGTCACAAGTCTTAAAGTTGCCAAATTTGGTGACCCCCTGGTCTGAGTGAAATAGGTGACCCAAGCATCACCCTCCTGCTCTATGCAGATGATGCTGTGATCCTCTCCAGGATACCAATAGGCCTTAAAAGAGTCTTCTCCAGTATTGTAATTACAATAAACTGGACATATATTATGAGAAAACAAAGATTATGACCTTTGCAAAAAAGGCTAAAACTTTATTCATGGTATCTAAATGGCCACAAAATAGAGCAGGTAACCACCTTCAAATATCTGGGGGTGGTTATTCAGGCCAATGTTTCAAGAAAAGCACATGGAGAATATGCATCTGCCTCAGCCCAAAGATCAGCAAGCACCATTCTTAAATTTCCCCCCACAAAGGGAGGATATTATGTCCCTGCTGCAATGAAGCTTTTTCTGGCCAAGTCGGTTGGCCTTTATGGGACCTTGCTCAGACTGTCAGTTTCATGTTTTACATCATTAGAAATAGTTCAATCCAAATTCATTAGATCAATTCTCCAGATGCCGCGTTGTGTCTCAAATACACTTCTGCGCCTGGAGACGGGATTGACAAAAGTCGAAGCAAGAATCTGTATAGCGTCCTTAAATCTCTAGCTAAAGCTTAACTTCTTTCCACAAGGTCGTGCTCCATTAATCCTCCAAGACAAATTCTCTTCATCATGGATCAAGGCTGTTGAGTCCAACCTTGCCAAACTAGGCTTTTTTCTAACTTTAATACTCAAGATGGACTATGATCTAGCAAGACAAACCTTGAGACAAAGGGTAGAGGACATCGAGAGGCAGGCGGACTTAGGGAAAGCTCCGCTGTTTCTGGCTCCAGATGCCATTTGATGTGTTGTTGCTCCTGCCAGCTGTCTTAGTCAGTTGGAGTCAGCAAACCACCGGAAAGCATTTTTGCTCGCACGGTGCCATGCGTTTCCATCAACTGTCCTGTATGGCAAGTATAAAAGGATACAATTCATGGAAAGACTCAGTCCCTGCAGCTCAGGAGAGGTGGAGTCTGTGGGTCACATGCTCCTTAGATGCTCCTTTTATACGAAGATTAGGAAAAAACATATTCTGCCAATAACTGGTAGGCATCCTGGCCATTCCGACACTATCTATCTTCAGTGGCTGCTTAAGGATGAACAGTCCCTAACTACAGCGCAGGTGGCCAGATTCTGCATAGCAGCACTGGGGATTCATCACAAACACGTGTCTTCTCCACCACAGTGATGTTATATAACAATTATGACACATCCTTTACACTGCTTAGTCATTTGCCTTTCAGCGTTGAACCTACAATGGGCCACATAGTTTAGGGATTGCAACTATCGTATAGTCAGACCATGTATAACTGACACTGGATTTTATTATAGATTTCTGTTGTTGTTTATTATTTTATACTAGAAGTTTTAAATGTATATTTTTCGGAGTATAAGACGTTCTGGAGTATAAGATGCATCTTAGTTTTTGGGGAGGAAAATAGGAAAAAAATTCTGCCTCTGCCTATCAGGTACTCATCTGGCTAGTGTCCTTAGCCTGGTCAGCTCCAGCACATTAGTTCGCTGGTTGTGAGCATGTGTGCGCTCAGCCTCATTGGGGCTGATAAACAGTTTGAAAACCACAGCTGATCATCAGAGGGAGTTCCAGTGAGTAAAGCAGGTAAAGTGTGGAAGCGGTAAGAGAAGGCAGCAGCTGTTCTGGGTTGCCATTTTGTGCTCCATGCTCACATTTTCATTCTGCAAACACTCCGTTTGAAAGCTATTCAAGGTTGTGGAGATTACAAAAAGCACATCACCGCCGATTGCCACCCAAAAACGTGACACACAGAGGCCAAAAGTGGGGTGTGCGGAGTCCTAAAACACGATGTGCTTTGCCGATCCTTGCAGTTTTGAACATCTCTCAAATGGAGCGTTTGGAGGCTGAAAATGCAAACGTATTTTTTGCTTCTGCGTATGTTCAATGGTTTTACTAGACAAAGAAAAGCCAATTGCCACCCTGATTCTCAGAAAGAAAATGGATATCAATCTTAAAAAATCCTTCCTGAACTTTAAATTAGGAAATAGATAGTATTTGAAACAGAATGATCCTTACATAAACTGAGATCACATCATAGTCTGGAAATATATGCTTAGAGTTACTATAGGTTGGAGGCGAAGAGCCCAAAAATGCAAGTCACTGTCTATGGCAATCTCTGCAGCCAGGAAGAGGATGTGCTGAGGCCTAAGGATGGGGGTCGGCAGGTGAGTGTGACTATAAAATGCACCCAAATTTCAGCATCTTTTAGGGGAGGGGAGTGTATCTTATACTCCAAAAAATACGGTATGCTGAGTGCTTTTATTTGTTCTGGTCGCTGGTCTAAGTAATAAATTGCTGTTGTTGTTATTCCTAGTGCATTGTAAATGAATCATGAAATATTTCTTGGAGTCAGTATGAGGTGGAAAAAAAGAAATATATAATTAAAAAGTCATTGTATTAGTTTTAACTATAGTTGGTTAAATCAGGACTAGATACATTTGGAGCACATTGTTCTCTGTTTTTTTCTACAGTTGTGCTTCCTTCTCTGTAGAATTTGTCTATAAAGAAAAAAAGATACCTCCCAAAATTGAGGAAGGGGAGAGGACAGCATTGTTAGTTCCCAAAGTTCCCAATTATTTTGCTTGTAAATGTGCATTGGAGAAAGAGCAGGGTCTCTTCGTCCACAGCCAAGATCCCATATGTCATTCATTATCATATTGATTAAAAATGAGTTTCTTCCTTTGTCTCTACTCAAGCAGCTACTAACCACAGGCATTTCGTTGGGTGACTTTATATCTTCTTTATTTCATGTGCACTCAGTTAACTATTGTGATTTGGGAATTCTGAGCCTGTAAAGTTTTTGAGAAGCTAGGGAGAAAAATAACCTAACATTTTGAACTGTTCCCTATACATAGAATGCCATGTTTGATTAGAGAAAGTTTTAAACAGCCTAATCCAAAATGCTCTGCAAGTTAGAAGTAAGATAAGAAAATGATGACTTTTCTCTGTTTATGCCTTTCCTGGTCTTTAGTTACTGAAGTTCTACTTAACTTTTAATATGAAAAGCCACTGCTTTGCTTGCACCCAAATGCTGTTTTGCTTGCACCAAGCCCTACACCCAGGGCTGAAGTCCAGGTCATTCAATAGGAATAGAGGATTCAATATAGTCTGACATATTTTGAAATAGAATTTCAACCAAGATTTAACTTTCCTCAGAACACTTCTGCACAGCCATCATTATTAATCCCAAATTCTTAAAAATGGCTAGAAGGATATCAGTGACAAGTTATGACAGTCACCTTGATTCAGAGGTGGGTTCCTACCGGTTCTATCCAGCTGTATAGAGTAGGTAGTAACTCTGTGATAATGTCATGGAGCCGGTTCCTTTGGTGTCTCCATGGGCGCTGCCATTTTGGATTTTTGATTGCTGCACGTGGTGCTCGAGGTGTGACCCTGAATGAACCAGCAGTAAGAAGATTCAGAACCCACCTCTGCCTTGATTTCAGTAGAGGGAAGAGGGAAAGAAGGCTGTGGAGACAGGAAGCAGGATGAGGCAGAATTTCCAACCAACAGGAATTAACATCTCTAAATTTCCAGCATGCACACTCCAGAATTATTCTTGCAACTGTTTAATTCATTGACTCAGCTAGTGATGCCATGAAAATCCATAGTCATTGCCTCCATTCTAGTTTGGCACTAATGAAGAGGCTATGAGAATATATCTTTGAAGTTTCTTTTTTTTAATGCCCCTGGAGAAAAGAAAGCCCACTTTACAGAGTTACTTTACAATATTATTTGTAGAGTGTCTATATGCTTTTGTATGAACTGCCATTTGTCTTCTCCTTTTACTTTCCAAATTATGTTTTGGATAAATATGTAGCCTAGAACAGGGACACTGGAACAAAGAAATTAGGAATCAAATTATCACTAAATAGGGGCAACAGCAGATTAAAAATACAGAAAAAAGCAGGAAGAAATTATGTTTCCTTCTGGAAAAATTATGTGAATTTATTGCCACACTTCCCCCTTCTTTTGGCCCATCAATAAGGTAGAGATTCTGATAATTCAAAATTTCCCTTTCATTCACAGATCAGTTTTCTAATGATTCCTTCCACAATACAAATGTTGTATTCAGAGTATAAAGTTCCTTAACTGCCTCAGGCAGCTTTGGTAGATCTTCTAAGGAGACCTATCCAATAATCCACAGCCTGCTACAAGTGCTTTGATGTGTACCAATATATCATGCACACAGAAGATCTCCATTAATTTGAAAGGTATTTCCATGTGAATTAGCCTCTTTCATTTGAAAAGGGTACAGAAGGCTTCACAGAATTAAGACCTGTGCAGCTGATGAAACTTGTAGCTTTGAACAAATTAATGGATAGGAATACTACCCTAAAGCAATCTGTGCACTAAAGCAAATACACATACTTTCACAAACCAGTTTGAAGCACTCCTCCACTATAAATTCTGCATTTTTTAAAAATCAACCTAGCTTTACCTTTGGTTCTTTTTAAAGTGGGGCCACTTGCTATTAAGATTTCTTATTTTCTGATCCCAATAAAAATGGAGTACCTTGAATGAGTTTTGGGTTTCCAAATAGAAAGTTTAGATCTG
The DNA here is from genome assembly GCA_032467955.1 of Pseudoxenodon macrops. NCBI lineage: Eukaryota > Metazoa > Chordata > Lepidosauria > Squamata > Pseudoxenodontidae > Pseudoxenodon > Pseudoxenodon macrops. Next base: position 86,780 of record JANHFT010002758.1, on the reverse strand, counting down.
TAGAAAAGGGGGAAAAAGTGGATGCCATGCTTTGCAATAATTTAGACTGGCATGATAGAAATCAGATCCATACTTTTAAATAGAGAATGCTACACTATTGGAACTCACCTCAAGAAGCATATCATCAAAGAGAAACGGCAGATAATGATTAATGGTTGTCATATCAGTATTCATTGGAACACTATCAAGGGGAATTTAAAATTAAATCAAGTGAACAATTAATAACAGAAGGATATAGTTGTCAATAGTTCTCCCATTTACAGTTATCTGAAAGATTTCAAATGGATAAAAAGTCTTATGGGATGGAGCAAAGTTATAATTTAAAATAGAATTGAAATACAATTTACAGACTTTAACTTAGAATAACTTTATTGTCACTAATTGCATGCTAATTGGCATACATTAAAATGCAATTTCATTGCATACAGCTCTCAAAGGGTCACCACCTCCAATGTACACTACATAAACATGACAAATAAATAAATAATATGCATATACCCACATATATTATTATATGACACAGAGAAACAACACAGTCTAGTTTGATTGCATAAATGTACATAGCAAGAAAAACAATTGATGATGAACATATAATTGCTAAAGTGTATAACCTTTTGTGTAAATTTGAAACAGATGAGCAAATTAAAGGATGTGCAAAAAAGTGGGCTAAAAATTTTGGTTATAATATACTGATGAATGAATTGGAAAATATGTACCGGTAGTTAAATGGTTGAAATTAACATTTTGTTATGACTTCAAAAATAAAATGATGTATTGTTGATTTATGACCCTGTACAAATTATACAGAATGCATAAAGGAATTTTAAAAGTGAGCTCAAAATGTGACCAACATGAACATTTTATCATGTTTGGTGGACATGTAAAAAAGCTAAACAATTTTAAAGCATCAAATACATATTTTGATTCAGAGATTTTAAATATCCATATTCAATTGAAACCACAGTTTTTCCTCTTTAAATATATAAAGATTCAACATTTCCTACTATGGAGGAATGATGGTGAATTTGAAGATTTTGGTGAAATAGATACATTGGCTTCTTTGATTGGAGAAAAGACATTACCTACATTTATTGGGGACTGGAAGCCTCTTGTGGACCTTTTATGTAAAATTGAAAAGAGTAAAGTGATTTATGGTTTTGATGATTAGGCAGGATAGAGTATAGAAAGAAGAGTCATATGATATAATTTTGGAGAGAGAAGATAAAATGTATTTGTATTCTTAAATTGCTGTGAACAATATTAAAACCCTTTTTCTTTGATCTTTTTCTTTCTTCTTCGTTATATTTGCTTGTGTTCATTTTTATCCATGTTTAAAAGTTTTAATAAAATTATATACTTAGAAAAGATAATGCTTCACTATGAAACCAATCAGATTTACTATGATAAAAGATAAAATCGTAATAATTTGGTAACTATGGGCAGATGTTTCATATTTGACATGCTAGAGTCTAGAAAGAAGGACCTTAGACAGCTGGAATATTTCACTCATACCTAATTAAAACAAGAATTAGAGTGCTTTTGACCTGAACTAAGCACTGTGTGATCCTTTTGAAAGCAATTTTAATTGTAAATGGCTCTTTGAGGTCATTATCAGCAATACATTTCTTATTTCCTTCCTAATGCAATGTTTTAGTTGTGATGTATAGAAAAGTATACCATCACAGTGAAAGGATTCTTTTTTAAAAAGAAGAAAAGAAATCCTGTGGCTGCATTTATCTCTAGCACAGTTCAGATGTATCCCAGTGCTTAGTAAAATATAAGTTACCACGTCTTCACTGTTGATGTTGATTCCCTTTGTCTTCCGTGTCTATGTGTTTCATGTTCAATACATATCAGCCAAACATGTTTTACAATTTGCTAGGTGTGTTAACACCAAGATTCTGTCCTATATTTCCCTGGTAGAAAGAAAAATGACTTGAATCCAGTGATAGAATGGAAAGGTGTATAATTCAGGAATAGGGCCTGCCGCATATTTTACTTCAGTTTACTCCATAGACCAATCATTTCCCCACACAAACCTGAAAGGAGTGCGCTCAGGACTGGATGAAACCATATTGTCTCCTGGAGCAAGACAAGTTGGTACCCATTCCTCACACAAAAGATGACTGGATTGCCAACTGAATTATACAACACAAGTGGCTTGGCGGCAGCCTTCTTCTCTAGAACTATGGGCAACAATCATTTAAAACAAACAGGATGCCATATAGTACAACCCTATTTGAATAGCAGGGAATAGCCAGAAGTTGAGAAGAATCAGGATGCTGTTACTCCTAGTGGGCCACATCTGGGGCTGAAAAGGGCTGCCTTGTGCCACATAATTGAAGCAAAGCTATTGTTAAGATTTTTGAACCATCTTAAAACGTAAGGCATTTTATAGTCTGCCATGGTTAGAATTTTTCTGCTGGAGTATTCCATATATTTTTTTAATTTAATTTAAATTAATTGTCACCTATCTCATATTGGGACAAGTCTGGGTGGTTTATGTTATTCTATATAAAATTCCATTCAGTGTTTCTTGTCTTGCCTTCTGGAGTTTTGGAAAGAAGAAGTTGATCTTCTCTTCTTTGTGGCAGCCATAGGCCATCTTTAAGCTGGATTAAAACTCTTGAATAAATGGACTAGATAGTGCCATGTATATGTCCTACTCTGTGCAAAAAAAAAGGGGGATTACAGAGAATCGAAAGACTGTTATGAATACACTTTTCTTATTGAGTCATTTTCTTATTCTTCAGGATGAGAGAGAACTTTCTTTCGTTTCAGTGTGGTCAATAGCAAAAGGGAAAGATGGATTGACAATCAGAGAGAAAACTAAATAAATTACTGCTGGTTTTGGTCTCCCAAAAATTTCTGTAAATCAATGATGCTAGCATACATTTACCCAGCTGTCCTTCTAATGCCTGTGCCAAATCCTTTGTATACAATAAAAGCATGACTTTTCACTGTTCTTTGTGTCTACTTTGAGGCAATTAAGTCTCTTCATTTCCACCCCAACTTTATCTCAGCGTTAACTACGTTCTGTAATTTACAGCAAGAAGAAAAGAATATTTTCAGTCCACAAATCTGTTTCAGCATAAACACAGTTGCCCACCCATGTTTGAGGGGCTGAGTATTCAGTTTCTCTTAAACGACCTTGCAGTGATCTGTGAAAGTAAGTAAGGCAAAGTAACCTTTTCACTTCAGCAAAGACTTGAACCTACAAGAGGTCATCTCAATCTGTTCCCTTCTCCATGTATTAGATTAAAAAGGATTGCTCCTAGAGAATTGCTGATTTCTGCAAATGCCTATTTTGAGCTAATGCCAGGCTGAGAAATTATCCTGTTCCCCCCCCTCTATCAATTCAATTTGAGGAAGGAAATGTGTCTTAGAAATTTCCTTCAGAGAAAAACTTGGGTAAAATGTAGTGACATTTTTGTACTTATTTAGTTATGGATAGTAAGGGGATATGTCGCTATTGTGTAATTTATTAGAGAATCATCCATCTGGTAGCCTGTAATGCTTTCCTACCTTTCAGTTAAATTCCAATGAAATACATTTTAAGAGTCTACATTAAGGAAGAATCCTGCCTTGGATGACGTCTCTGTCAGGGTTCCAAGTAACATCCCCAACGAAATCAAACTTCGAGGCTTGAGTTTCCTCAAAGCTAATTTTTATTAGAGATGTCATATTGGCACATCTGGGAAAACCCGAATCTAGTATAAAACACTCCTTGACCACATTAGCCAGCTCTTGCCCACTTTTCCCACTTTGTGTGTTAATCCCATCTCTACAAAATAATCCCTACTCCCTGGAATTTGTTTATACCATTGTTAAAACCCCAGTTTTGTGGCTTGTAAGTTGCAACCCAGAACTCAGATCCAAACTGTATGCTGTCATTAACTAGTCAGAACCTGAAACTTTGGGTGATTTGTAATGAAATAAGCAATACAATATGATGAATGCATGTGTATATTTAAAGAACAAAAACGTGGACGCAGTTCTGTTCGTAGCTCCATCAGCTTGCTGCCTAGAATTTTATCAGATAAATTGGTAGCCTTAGAAATTTATTCATATATTTATATAGAAGAGCCTTGTTTATACTTTTTTCAAAAATATCTTAATGTTCCTACCAGTTAAGCATGAGATCACAGGTACATATAAGCTTAATTTGTAAATAGTGCATAACGGTTTAAAACATCAGGTTTACATTCAAGGACAAATAATTTTCAATGAGCATCAGGGTTATTGATATAGTGGTTCAGATTGCTGCCTTAGAAAACAGGAGTGTGAGTTCTAGTCCTGTCCTTGGCATGAAAGCCAGTTGGGTGAATTGGGCCAGTCATACTCTCTCAGCCCAAATCACCTCACAGGGTTGGGGTTGTGGGGAAAAGGGGCGTTGGTCCTACCTGATACGCTCCTTCTCATAGGGTCGAGATAGCCTCCAGAGATGGGTTGTTCGTCTG
>JANHFT010002758.1:70743-81662 GCA_032467955.1 Pseudoxenodon macrops | reverse complement strand
TTAGTAGACTCGTCCTATCAGCTGGTCAGACGAACAACCCATCTCTGGAGGCTATCTCGACACACTATGGAGAACAGGAGGAATTAACATTGGATATGTTCACTGCTTTGAGTTATATATGAAATGATGAAATTAAAACTTTAACAACAACAATAATTTGATTTTGATTGTCACCATCTGCAGAACTGACCTCTTTTTTGAGGAAGAGTCAAGAAATTGGGTTAGAAAGGCCAGGGAAATGTTAGTTACTAAGAGGATGCAACCTGATTCAAACCAGGGACACAATCTGATTCATCAATTCCCTCAGAATTGTTTATTCAAACTGCTCAATCACTCTGAAGATTGATATGAAGTGGTGATTCAACCAAATTACCTTTGATTTGAAGCCTTGAGTGGAGGTTTTCTACAACGCGGCTAGTTATTTAATTAGTGCTGTGTTTTGGCTCATAAGGAATGAATTTCTCTCCCTATAGTATGGTTTGAGAGAAGGAGGTGCCATTTGCAGTTCCATCCCAGCCCAGGCTGGCCCTGAGCATTAGAAACTCAAGAAATAGAGCAGTAAATGATTATTGCAGTCAAACAGCTGGGAATCTGCCCAACATGACCCTGTAAAATATTCTGTCCTTTTCTGGCTCTTTCAAACACTCTTATTTCTGTTTTTAACTAAGCAGTCAGTTATTATCACATCAGTAGCTGGTTATTACAACCCCACCTCAGTGGAGTGCTATGCTATTCCTGTTAACCTTTCATTATAAATCAATCTCTTTAGTTCTTTTACCATGACTTGAAAGTCTCTCCAATCTCTTAATATTTTTCTGGTAATAAGATGCCTAGAAATTAACCCAATAATCTCAGGTTGCTTTCTTCAATTTGGCAAGGAACAAATGACTACTTTAATACATTGTGCTTTATTAGTTTCCATTCACCACTATTTTTATTTCTTTATTTCAGCAGATTACCTTGCAACCTCATTTAGATGAGAGACCTGGGGAGCACCCAAGCTCTCCAGATAATGAGAAAGGCAACAAAAGTCTCATGATGCAATTCACAACCTAGTTAAGCCCAAGCATTTAAAACATTGATCTTGATGGAACAAAATTTTCCTCGAAGCCAAATATTTCTGCTTGTCTAACTTAAGGATCAAAGCAGTAATGAAAAGCTTTATCTGCCAGCGCAGAGCTGCTTCATGAAGGACAGCATACATGCTGAAGCTGTGACATGGATGTCAAGACTGGCACAAGCAGCGGTATTTTGGAATAACTGGATAGAGAAGAAGGATATCTGCAGGCCGAATCCTGAATAGGTAATCATTTGGGTGGCTGGACCCATTTGGAATTGGATGGCTGGCTTGGATGGATGTGAAACTTCCCACTAAAACCATATTGGTTCTATGCAGAACTGAGAAGCCTAATGAAATGATGCTAAAGGCTGATGCTTTGTTTAGAAATGTAACAGCTTTCAGTATATGCATTTAATTATTTTAATTTAAAAAAATCTTAAAGTCATGTGAGGCAAGGAATTTAACAGGTGCCAATAAATGCACTGGTATCTCAATCTCCAAAGTCAGCATATAATTCTCAAGATTAGGCGCTCTGTGCATCCAGAATAGACCTTTCTTCGTGCATGTCAAAGTAACTTGTACAAATGAGTCTTTTGTCATTTCACAGTTGACCGTAAAGTTGAATACTGAGCCCAAGGTCATATCTGGTTTACACTTGCTACTTTAGCTTATTCTATGTTAATATGAACACATATACCAGTAGTGAAATGCAGCCAGTTCTATCCTGCTCTTGCAAGCTGCTGGCGCCAGCGTCAGGAGGCTCCATCCCCCCAAACCAGGACATCATCACCTCCCAGTTTTGACCCTCTGTGCATGCGCAGAAGGCTTTGCACATGGGCAGATGGCATTATGCATCATGAGCGCAACAAGCGTGCATGGAGCACATGCACATTAGCGAGCCGGTAGGAAAGGTAAGTGCATTTTACCCCTGACATATACAGTAAGTGAAAACACACACACACCAGAATCTCTGCTCCAAATATTTGCATTTTTATGGGGATCAGAACAGATCCTGCTACGGAAAGGGAAACTAGAAATATGCAGAGGATGTGAACAAACTCATAAGAAAAATTTCCTTGCAAAAAAACATACATCATGTGACAAGTGTACGATATGCAGCTGCAAACACATGTGAAAAAATTGTAAAGGATTGTGGAGAGGTTAGAATGAATTTGAGAAAAATCAGCCTAGCAAAGAGCTCACAACTATTTCAACATTCCTTTTCTCTTTTTCCCGATGAATATTTTCTCCAAAAGCCTTTTTCCCCCCACAGTAGTTTAATTCCAAATGGCTTGGAGAAAAGATTAGTGTAAATGATGGTTGGTAGAAGAGTTAATGAGTATCCATTCCTAACCTAGATATTTGGCTGTCAGCATTATTCCAATATACCACACATTGTCTGTTACTTTTCTTACTCTCCTTCCAATATGTATGCTAGTTGTCAAGCAGTAAAGAGACAGCTACAACAAAACAAGGTCAATAGCTGCCTTCTGGCCCTATTTAGGGTGAGCCAATCCCTACTGGGGGTTGCTGAGTGCCAAATGCATCTACATATCTGCAGTAAGGAATGGTGGAGGATAAAGTTCCTTGGATTGGATCAAAGTTGACCTTCTACATTTGCAATTACTACTTGAAGACACAGCCACCCACCCTCTCTATTCTCTTCTGGGATGCCCTTCAGATGGTCTGCAATGGGTCCACCCCAAAGAACATCTGGAAATTACAGCTCATCCACAATGCAGCAACATAGGCAGTATCAGGTGTTATTTCTTGACCTGAATTGGCTTCTGTTGACTTTTGGCGGTAATTTTTTGGACTTCCTATCTTCAATTGTTTTTGCCCATCATGCATGACTGGGAAGAGTGAGTCTCTTCACTTAAATGCTGCCATATTGCAGGACAAAGGAAGTGTGCCTTCTCTGTTACAGGCCCTAGTCTTTAGAATAGCATTACATACATACATACATACATACATACATACATACATACATACATACATACAGACATACATACATACATACATACATACAGACATACATACTCCCACTCTTTAAATGTTCTTTAAGTCTCTGAAGATCTGGCTGTCGTCTCAGGCCTGAAGTTAGGGTGTTTCTGGAGTCACTGTCTTTTGTTTTTTGGAGGGATGTTATTTATGTGGTTTTGTCATGTTTAATTTTGTTTAATATTGTAAGCCTTCCAGAGTCTTTTTGGAGGTAAGTGGCCTCAAAATCAATCTATCAATCAAATAAATGACATTAAAATATTCTTTTTCCCAAGATCTGGACTAGGGAAATATACTTCAATAAAGTATAAAAGCTGTTCAAGTTGAAGTAGTTTTTCCACTCATACTCAAATGAACTTTCTTGCCTTTGCTGCAAATTTCTTTTATTTTGTGAATTAAATCAATGGTTGATGACCATTCAATATAGTTGTGTTGCTTGAACTTATTGATTTTGGATGCCATCACTGTGCAAAGACTGTTTCTAAGACTGGTGTAATCTGTAACATGTCCTTCTTCTGACTTACTCCAGGAACTTCAACCTCATTTTATTTTTTGAACATTTTTAAGTAACACTTAAGGTTTAAATTTAAGAAATAAAACTGCAATGTCACATTCACTATAAGGCATAGAATTTTTTCCCCGTTTTTTAACCAACGAACTAACAGTCTTACACATACCTTCGCAGAAATAAGTCCCATAAAATTAAAGATTCCTTTGAGATAAGAGGAAAAATGAAGGAAAAAATGAAACATGACAAAACCACATAAGGTTGCAGCCTTAGAAACTAAAGAGCAGCTTCCACTCTATCCAGGGAAGTGTTATACATGTAATTCAGGTTACAAGGGAGGCAGCACTTCACATGGTCATCAGAGGCGGGTTCCTAACAGTTCAGTCTGGTTATACTGAACCGTTAGTAACTTACCAGCACGGTTCAGTAGAACCATTAGTAACCGGGACCTGCCACACTCCTGAGCCGGTTCTTGCAGTGGCGGCATAGGCGTCGCCATCTTGAATTTTGCTTCTGCGCATGGACAAAAGCTTTTTAAAAGCACTGCGCATGCGTATACACACACGGCCACAGTGCAGCCCTGAGTGAACTGGCAGTAAGAAGATTTAAAACCCACCTCTGATAGTCATGTCTGCTATCATGATTTTTTGACTTTTCATTCACGAAGACACATATTCCTTTCCATAGCTCATGTATAAATGTGAATATTCCATCTTCTTATGGAGAATTAATATTTTTTTCAGGAAAAAAAATCATAAAACACAAACTGCGCAGTTAATCCAAAATAATACAAAAGTGGGCTGGTTTCACAATCCTTAGTTGATAGATTTTTAATTACAGATGACTTTGGGCTCCAGCTGTGACCACTAAATTGCTTTTCTGAAATTTGAGCACAAGTGTAGATATTTATTTTCAGCAAATGAATCCTCAAATAGGACATAGTTCATCAAGACTGGATTAAAGTAAAAATTGTAGCTCATTCAAAAAAAACCAAACAAATTTCCTCAGCCGCTAGAAATATTTTCTAAAAAAACTTCCACAGATCTGAATAACTGTGTTTTGTGTGTGTACTTCAGAAAGAGAGAGAAAAAGAGAAGATAATAATAAAGCTTTCTTGGATCTGCATAGGTAGTATTTTATATTACAGCACTGTTATATATTCTCTGTTAATTATGTTTGTTTAGAAATGAGAACATGGAGTGATCAGCAATATTTCCATTGTCATTCATAAACTTAGAGAAAAAGGCTCAGGAGAAATGAACAGTAAGACTCTTGTTTTTCCTCACAATCCGCAAACATCCTCAGGTCCTTTCCTTAGTAACTGGGGAGCCCAACCAGCCACGTTTTGTTCTTCTCCCATTGTCAGGACTTGGGATAAACATATAACTATGTGTGCCAAGTGCTGATTGCTTTTCCTCCTTTTTTCCTTTCCCTCCCATCCTCTCACAGTTGTGGAAGGGAAAACAAACAAACCACCTTTTCTGATAATGTTCTTGAAGGCTCTAGAAACCTGACTGTTCTCTCGGACTTTGGTGACAACCAAAGAAAGAAAGGAAATTGGTATATTTGCAGTTGTGATGGATTCATTGTTTTAAAACTACTATAAATGTGTTTTGATAGTTATTATGCAATAAAAAGAGAATTAATTAAATATTTTAAACAATTGTATATGGCTTAGGTTGAAATCCTCCAATATAGTACCTGGGAGTGACACAAATCCATGCTTTTCTTGGGCCAATTACGGTAAATTTGCTGCCCTACCTGATTTTAATTTTTTAAGTTTGTTAGTCAGTTTGTATATATTGTATTTTACAGAGTATAAGACGCTCCAAAGTATAAGACGGACCTAGCTTTTGAGGAGGAAAACAAGAAAAAAAGTATGCCTTTGCCTCCCAGAAAACAGTACAGATGATATACAGTGTTTGCTGTGTATTTCTGTGAATGTGTGTCTGACCCATAGAAATAGCAAATAATTGGAGAAATGTACATTATGGCAGTATATTAATGCCAGGAAGTTTTCTTAAATGTAGTTACACTAACTCCTCCCAATTATTTAAATATATCTACTCCAAATGTGACTAAGTCAGGGTGTAACTCAGCTGCCTTATATTAATACTACAACAGGACACTGTTACAATTCAGACTATACTTGAACAGATGCTGTTCAAATTGATGTGGCTTTCTGGAAGTATACATTATTCTATGCTATTTAAAAGAATAACCAATGGCACTGGACTTCTTCAGATCAAGCATTTATTTTAAAAAGCTTATTCATTTTGTTAAGTTGTCTAGAACAATAATAAACAGTCTTTAAAAAATAAGTCTAGTAATTTGAACATTCTATAGGCATTTATAGTTATTGATTTACCTCCTTGCAGCAAACAACAACCAGCCAAATTCAGCACAGCCTGATTAGCAGAAAAAAATTAAAATCTGCCCCTGCCTTTACCTTCCAGCAATTTGCCTTCTTGCAGTTTTAGTTTCACTTTCACTTTCATTTTAGCACATGCCGCCTACCTGCAGCCTGAATCAGCTGATGGTTGGGAGGCCATAATCAGTTGCTTGTGCTAATCAGGCTCTGCGCTGTTTGCTGCTAGGAGGCAAATTGCTGGGAGGCAGAGGTCAAAGGGTGAGGTGGCTGGGCAAGGCTACATTCTGTGTATAAGACACACCCACATTTTCACCCTCTTTTAGGGGGTGAAAAGTGTGTCTTATACTCTGAAAAATATGGTTCATTATTCAGTTGTAAATATATAGTATATGTAACATTCTGTATTATCCTTCCTTAATTATAAATGTCTGTCTGATATCTGAAAGAAATATCAGAGGACTTAAATAAAATAGAAACTTGCAATGTGAAACATGCATGCTGGAAACAAAGACTACCAATATTTGTATGTTACACAATCATAGAAGATGTCAGAACAAAAGCACTTATAACAATTACATGTACTTCTTAAGTTTCAATCTCCCTGAAACACACATTGATATATTCCTTAATGATCTTTTAGTCTGCTCTTTTTCTAACCGATCATATACAACTGCTATAATAATCAGCTTTCTTACATTTCTGACTCTTATATACCTGTCAGTGGTTTAAAAACAAAAAACAAATGAACACAAAAATATAGCCTAACCCATTATATAGAATATATCAAGAACCTTTACCTAATGCCTACATAATTTGTTTTTAATTCAGAGCTCCATCTAACTTGATTTTTATCTCCTAATACAGCACTGCTAATAAGCCAGATTCTTTTTTTTTGTATTTCAAATGCATGGAGCCCTGATTATATTTGGCAACAAAAGAAAAAAAACAGAGGTTAACAAGAGAGGAAGCTATGCTGGAATCCCGGTTAAGACCGAAGATTCATATGCTAATTCTACATTGCTTAATTCTGATTTTTTTTTCTTCAGAAAAATGCATTCCTCTTCTTTTCGAGATATATATATATATATATTTCTCCAAAAGAAGAGGAATCCATATATAATATCCCAAAGCTTAATGTTGTAATTTCTTTGTCACCAGCTTCTTGCCGATTACGCAGTGTTAACTCCAAAAAATCATGCTACCAAGCCACCTTGATGCATGATGTTCGCTCACTGACATGAATATGATGGCTGTATAGTGTGGTTGCTTCCTCTGTTGGAACTGTGCTCCTGTGGGGATATTAGCATTTGGAATTGCATAGTAAAGTCATTCTTCAGCTCTCAAGGGCATGTGTCTGAACTTGCATGGAAGATCTCATCCTTGCATTTTTTTTCCCCCTCTGTGATAAATGAGCGTGGTGTAATGAAAATCACAATATTTTTTATTGCCAGCCGTTATCCCCGAAAGAAAAAAAAAACCCACCTCTACTGCAGGCTCTTTTTCTGGGAGATGAAAATGTACTCTACACTTCATTTCAATATGGCCAGAATGTTATGGAGGTCAAAGCTTTCTTTTCAAAGTGGAGATTTAAAAAACAAATAAACAATATGTTTAATTAAAAGTCAACGCTTTGTGGTGCTTCAGCGGTGCTTGAATGTTCAAGGTTTTGGTACTGTTCTCTATTCCCCACTTTGATTTGAAAAGAAGAGACTTAATATGAAAATACAGAAAGCTGTCAGACGTGGGTTTTTTTAATATGTTCTTTGTGTATAATTGACACAAGAGATTCTACAAAAGAGTATTTGTTGTTTTAGGGCATAGGAAGTACTTTACAACAGAATATCCTTCCTTCCTTCCTTCCTTCCTCTCTCTCTCTTTCTTTCTTTCTTTCCTCTCTCTCCCTCTTTCCTGTCCCTCTGCCTCTTTTCCTAGTGCAGTTCACAAGTATTAATAGTAAAATAATACATTACTGATAAATAATACAAAATAATATATTAATACATGAAAACTAATATTGGCACTGATGACTCCACAGGTAACCCCACAGACTTCCAGAAGAGACAGATTTTTTTTGCCCAGCTTGTGGAAAGACATACCAATGAGGAATGCTTAACATTAGGTGTCTTCTGTCACAGCCTCCTGGAGTGGGAGATTTTTTTAATTGAAATTTCTGATACAGTATTTTGCATTACGCTCAGAAGCACACTATACAGCCTCTGTGGCAATACATCCATTTTGAGACTGATCAGGACGTGCACCATAAGTGGGTTTTAACCGGTTCTATCTGGTACTATAGAACCGGTAGTAACTCCATGATGACATCATGGAGCCAGTTCTGTCGGTGTCTCCATGGGCGTCGCCATTTTGGATTTTGCTTCTGTGCATACGCAGAAGCTAATTTTTGCTTTTGCACATGCGCAGAATCTAGTTTTTGACTGCCGCAAGTGCGCGCTTGAGGCGCGATCCTGAGCCGGGAGTAAGAAGATTCAGAACCCACTTCTGAAGTGCACATGCTGCTGCATTTTTTACCAGCTGAAGTGTTCACTTTTCTCCATAACATTATGTTATGATGTTAAATAGGATTTTTGTGATATGATATACTGTTGGCACATGATAACAGTAAACTTATCTATCTTATGTAGGTAAAGGTATTTCAAATGTACAACAACGTGTAAGAGCATTGTCAAAGACTGTATTTAGAATGAAATATATTCGGTCTACTTTAGTGTGAATACAGCTAAACGTTTCCTGAATCGTTCACTCTAGATACAAGATGGAATGGCAGCATTGCACTGAAATAATGGGCCCCAAAAAGGATGGGGATAGGATATTTACTATCAAGAACTGCATTATGGGCACACTGTTTAACTTATGGGAGACTTGGATTGTTTTGATGACAATCAATTTTGGTACCAAAACCAAACAGTGACATTCCTGAATCCTTGAGGTTCATAAGCAAATAGCCATCAAATAAAAGAAAGAGTAAATTATTACCCAAAATAGAGTTCTTTGATGATGCTTATGTTAACATACCTCTTTCACACACCAGTGCCCCTTGTTAAAATACCTGAAGGCCATTTCCTCACCTGCCTATGGAATGGAATCGAAATTGCAGTGTGGTAAGAAATCCATAGAATATATCCATTCTGATCTGGTCAATAACTTGAAACTTTGCAGCACTGGTTACATTGATTAATTCTGCTAAGCCATATGTTTCGTTTTGTTTTCACCATAATTTGGTGAATACATTTAGTTGCTTGGTTTATATAGAACACTAAGCAATAAAGTCTGGTTTACAACCCACAATGGCTGCCTTCATGATGAACCAGCCAAGCAACATTATAAGGTAATAAAGTAAATGAACCCAGTCATTGTCTAAGTAATATAGAGAGGTACTTGTCTATGGCTGAAGTGGCAGTATAGTTCTCAGGGAAGTATTTTCAAAAGAATTGTATAAAAATACTATAAGCTTACGTTAAGCATCACTTTCTGAAATGATTATAATATGATTTATTCTGCTGCATGGCTTCAACCTCACAATGTTTTTGCTTGTTTAAAATTTGTATTATACTCCCCATTAGCAAAAATATTGAAGTGGGTTGGAATGTCAAGCTTTTCTAGTGTCCATATAGGCTGTCAGACCAGTGCTTCTACCAAGATGCATCAAATTGATGGGTGTAATCCAAGAACTGGAATATTAGATAATCAAATGGGTTATGGTAAATGAGAGTCTATAGGTCAATGATAGCTAACCTTTTCCAGACCATGTACCCAAAGCACAAGCGCGCACCCAAACCTCCAAAATGCAATTCTGTCCCTTGCATGTACGGCAGAGACCTGACGACTAGCTGGCTGGCGGGTGGTATGTGTGATGCGTAGTGGAGCTGAACTAGGGAGATGGCTGGAGCGCCATAGGTTCGCCATCATGGCTATAGGTCATACAGCCAGATGTGATCTCAAAGCTCACTACAATTTCATCTTAAATTTGTTACAGAACAAACAAATGCCCATAAAGTCCTTATCCTGAGAGTCAAACCTAATATGTTTTGTTGTCTTATATATTATTTTTCTGCCCAAAGGAATTATGTCTAGTTGGATGAGTAATGGTTGACTTACTATTACACAAGCCCATTAAAAATGCCTTTTTGCAAGGCCCAACATTGTCCATTACTTCATCAAACATGTTACAAACCGGATTAAGCTCACAGGCTATGCGGTCATTAACTGAAGAAACTTAGAAGAAAAAACGTTATTCAAAATGTGCAAGTATCCTGGATTTGGGGAAAATTATTCCCAGAAAGTTTTGGCTTTCAAAGGATCTTCATGCTATTTTAGAACTTTCTCCTGACTTGCAGCTAAGTAGAAAGTTGGAAAAAACAGCTGCTGTATTTGTTTGTATCTATTCTCTATTATTCTGTGGACAGGGGAAACTTTTACCTTTTTGTTTTCTATTATAGCTTCTTTGGCTGAAGGATCTGTCACTCACAATCCCAATCAAGAACAATGTTTCTCCATTGTCCTTAGCAGTCTGTTCCCTGACGATTGATTATTTATCATTTACATTTGTATGCCACTTCATCAGAATCTCTTTGTGACTTACTTTAATAAAAGCAAGAAAATAATGGTTAAAACAGAAATCTATAAATAATAAAAAGCTTACCTCCTTCATCAAGAATGTTAAAAAGCAGATATCACCAAGACAATAGAGGAATAATTTAACTTGGAAGTGAGGAACTGTACCTTCCAAGTTGAGATATATCATAAATGTGTGTAGGATGAGCCCAGTGTCAGTATAGAGTCAGTTTACACATTTAAAAATTGTGAGCAGAAGGTAAATGTCAGGCCTGCATTTTGGCCTGCCACACTTTCAGCTATTCTACTATGCATTTTTCTATTGTGGGTAAATGGGAGGGGGGATAGTGTGGAGTTGGAGACATGTGGCCATGTTTACATTCTTTCTAGTAAGCCAAGGTCATCCT
>JANHFT010002757.1:43092-55290 GCA_032467955.1 Pseudoxenodon macrops | reverse complement strand
AGTTATATAAACCCTTGCTTAAAGGAGCCAGATAATGGCTGCCTTGAGTCGCCATGTGCGAATAGGTGGCAATATAAAATTCCCTAAATAAATAAAATAAGCCACACTGATGAGTGGACCTAATCAGAAGCAAACAAGGCAAGTGGGTCAAACATATTCATTCATTTTCCAAGGGATGCTCCTTTGATGAAGCCACAACCTCTACATTCTTCTTCAAACTGGTAAACCAATCACTGTGTGTTAAGAAGCTGTTATCTCTGTTGCATTAAAAGGGGAAGCAGGCAAACAAACAAAAAATCCCTTAGTAGCCTTAATGCACAAAATAGGGAGCAATCTATATGAAAACGTAGCTACTCTCAGAGGTAGAATTTTGCTGAATGTTATTCCTGTGTCAAGTGATATACAGCCACCAAAGCAACCTGGTATTTTCTGTTTTTAAATATTAGAGGGATATGAAAATACTAAGGGGATAGGATGGTGGGGAAATATTCTACAAGCTAACAAGAATCACCAAAAGCTCTTGGGCAAAAAAAAAAAAAAAGAGAGAGAGAGAGAAAGAACTGGAACTGAACAATTCCCTCCCTCTGTATTTGTATTATAAGATTCATGTTGGTTTATTTTATTCTTATTCTGATTATATTCATATTGACCCGATGAAAAAAAAATGATGGCATTTGAAAGTTGGTAGGGTTTATAAACAGTTGACTGGGTTGCTCATGGGAATTTTTAGCTGCTCATCTTGTTTCTCTGATTTAAAATCGGGGAGAAGAAATCTCTCCATCATATGTATGCACGCACATGTATATATAAATATATATTTAGAAAGTAATGGGAATACTTCTTGGGGAAGTATTAGTTAGGAATGCTAATTAATTTTCTTTCTCAACCAAAAGATGATTAGGAAACTTGGCAGACTGCACAAAGTGTTGCTATTCTGATCATTTTTCTGTCATCATACCAGTTTTAATGGTTTGCCTCACCAGAAAACTTCTATTTTAACCTTGACATTTTTGCTGTCAACAAACCTAGTAGCAATTTTAAATAGGATGGTACAAACAGATTGAGGAAAGTTAATTACATTTTGCTTTCTATTTAAAAACTTTTTACAGAACAACTAGAACCATGTTTTTATTCGTAGAATGTTGCTATTACTTAATAATGATAATAAAGGAGCTAGAGGAAGACCTACTAATATATCTAATGGATTCCTAAATTGTTTAAAAGGAAAATATGGAGATACATGGAGGTAATTGTGGCCTTGCTGATTTTGGGTCTAATTACTGCCTCACCTTGCTTAACATTCTTCTTTGATCTGGCAGCAACTTTCATTTATTTAGACAGAAGCCTTTTTATGTCAATTCTGAAACCCAAGTTCCCTTTTTATGGGACAAAGGGCAAAAAGCTTGTGAAGACACACAAAGCAGGCACTTTTTACCTCAGAAACCCAACTCACAGTCTCCTCTTGGTATACAATATGGAGATAACTCTAATGGCCCTTTTCTCTTCTTGTAGAGAGATATGTGCCTTGTTGTGCAGTGACTATCCCAAAAGAAGCAAACAGAGTGCCAAATGTTTTTGCTTTTCTTGAACATACAAGTCCATTAAACAACTCTGCTTTTTAAGATCTACTGCATTAAGCCTGTCATTTTTTTCTTTTGGAACAACCAAATCTCTACAGATTAAGATATACAGGCAAGATAGAAACCCCACTGGAATTTCAACAGCTATAGCAAAGTATAGCAAAATTTGGCAGGTAAATTTTGGCAGATGACACACATGAGTTGGAGTTTTTCTTCAAAAGAAAGAAACCTTTTCTTCTTCTTCTAAATACTATTCCTTATTGTTCTGAAGACAGAATAGGAACAAGGAAACCAATAAATATAAGAGGCGGAATGATTAGTATTCCTGAATAATAAAACTATGAGGTATAAATGTGTCATATTGTAACTGTGTTATGCAACAGCTTCATCTCTTCCCAAAATCATGTTTCCAGTTGCATGATCCTAGGAAAAGATGGGGCTGTTTTAAAATGTTGCAGAGACATCCCACGTTTGTCCTTCAAAGCTTCTTTTTGGAATGAAATCAGAAATGTGGTACAGTTATGTTGAATATCATAACCATGCGATTGATTGGTGTTGTTAGTATTTGCATATGAAGATCCACTCCTCATACATGACTAACAAGGACACAGTGAAAGTGAATAACAGTGCCTTTGGAGTACAACTTTTTCTTTTAACCCAGGAAGTTAGAGGATGTTGAGTTCTTATGCTAACAACCCATAAAAAAGAGATGGAAACATGATAGGGCAAAGAAAGGTAGAGCCTACTTAGTTGAAATTTGACCTACTTTACCTGGAATGAATTATATTGAACAGAGTATACCTCTATATCAGAGGTATGGTTTGTTGTAAAGATACATGTGTAGAAGAGAATAAAATGGGCAAATAACACTTTATTATAAATCATTGTTGGCATATGTCTCCATCTTATTCACTGCATTGACCACAGTAAATCTGTGGCTTTCCTTTGTGGGTTCAAATGCCAGATTATCCAAGAAGCTTGATAGTTCCTGCTAGTCTCTTGCTAGAGGATTGAAGGAGAAAAGTTGGTTATTTTCTCAGGGCTGTATGAGAGAGAGTGTGTGTGTGTGTATACCCAATGCACACACTTCCAGGCTTGAACCCATGTTACTTAGGGAAGGCTATTGGATTTCCAGATTTGGTAGATCCAGGAAAACCCCTCCTTCCATTCCATTGGAAAAAGGAAGTTTCCAAAGTTGCATTTCTTCCTTGAAAAGTAGAACTTTTTCTCCAATCTTGGTTGAACGACAGTTTGTAGTTCAAATCATTTTGTTTCTACATGTGTTTATGTGGGGTTTTTATATCTTATCCCAAAATCCTGAATAAATATTTCTCTTGACAGAAGCATTGGACTGGTTAGTAGGTTTCACTGTGGCTAGCTAGTAGGTTTCACTAAGGTGGACTGAAGATCTAGTCCCTTCTCTTCTAAGTTGGCAAGATGGGCAACTTAAAAGAGATTCTGGGGAGAAAAAGGACACATCTGTGTGACTGTAAATGATTTTGTAACAGCTGCATGGCCAGATGTACTGTGCAAAAATGAATAAGCAGGCATAGTTGTGCCCACAACCTTATGTACGTATTCCAAAAATCAGATGAGGAAAGGGTACACTGTATTAAGTATTCAATTGGTTTTTCCCCCCTAGATGCAGTTCTTGCATTTCAAGAGGTTTGACTTTCTCTGCCCTTATTCTTCGCTATTACCTGAACCAAATTGACATCAGAAAATATCCCCTAAATTTTGCAGCCCCTCCAAGTTTACTTTGCAATCAAAAAAGACAAACTGAGCAGATTTAGATAAACATATCTAATGGGCCTACAGCTGTTCCAGACATTTCAGTACAGACACAGATGTTAGCTTTTAATGATAAATGTTCTGGAGTCCATGGCTTACGTTAAACTGTTATATGTGTTTGAGTTCATTTCAACTAATTGATGAATTATGATTAGTAACGAATCAGTTTTGGTGATTAGCCAAGACTGCTGTGTGGCTAGCTAGCAGCACACCACTTTGAAGGGAAGCACCTTTATAGAGTTATTGTTCAACAAAATCATTCAGTTTTATGTGTTGCATCCGTCTAGTTTTTCACAATATGCATGGGCTATTTAGTGTATGGGTGGTCTCCCATCCAATTGCTGCTCAGATCCAAACCTGTTTACCTTTAGAAGCTCCGTTGAAGCAAGAGTACTTTTGTAAACATTGATTATAGCACTAGTAGAACATGTTTCTTCAGCTGTACGCTATAAAAAAGTGGAACTGTAATTGACTTTCCATACCATTAAGGGATATTGTGGCTTTTCCATGCATTCATCCCATTGTATTATTCCATCCCTAAATCCTTAGCACTACTCTTTTATCTGTTTAAAAGATGCAGCTTTGACATAGTGAGGAACTTAAAGCAGCTAAACCTAACCTAGATAACCCCTTAATACCAATTTCTTTTGTGATGTGGTTTCTATTTTTAAATTTACTTTTAAATAGGACCAAAATATCTTCCCAGCTTTAGCTCTGTTACAGCAAAATACTGCTTATATTGAACTTTCTGAAGAGTTCTATCCCTTTGATGTCATAATGCAATATGTTTAACATGTAGTCAGTGACTGGAACAGTATTTTTAAAAAAATATTAGTGTAGCTTAGTTTTAATGTAATACTTAAGTACTAGAGAGTTAATTTTTTAAAAATTTAAAAGCTACTCTTGGTCATACTGTTAAGCTATGACTGGAAAGAATATTATTTCATTAGTAACACACTTTCATTTATACATAATTTTACTTCTATTTTATTTTAGACCGGGAATATGTGTGTGTGCGTGTGTGTGTGTGTGCGTGTGTCTGAGAGAGAGAGAGAGAGGCACAGACACACACACACATACACAGAGAGACAGAGAGACAGAGAGTCAAAGATATAGATTCAGAGAAAGCAATTAGAAAAGCAATTAAAACGGATGATTATTAAAAGGGCATCTGGTTAAATTGCAGGCATGATGACGAACTAATTTTTTTTAACACAGTTTTTATTAGTTTATAATATAAAATACAAAAGCAAATAGTAGGAAAAAGAAGGGAGGGGAAAGCGAAGGGAAAGTGTAGAAAAGAAGGGGAAAAATAAAAAAGGCGTTGACTTCCGACCCCCTCTGGTGCAATAGCATAAAACAGTAACATCAAACTTCAACTTTTTACTTTTATATTAATACTATATTTTCAATAACAACAAATCTATCTAATCAGTAAACCCAAAAATCAAAGTTTCATTTTTTCCCCACCTCAAGCACATAGTCCAGGAGCAGTTTCCAAATAGAGACAAAAGTAATTATGTTTTTCTTTTATCAAAGCACTCAATTTAGCCATCTCTGCTAACTACATCAATTTTTGCAGCCATTCGTCCAATGTGGGGATTGAAGTGTCCTTCCATTTCTGTGCATAAAGTAATCTTGCTGCCATCAACGTATGTAACATCAAAGTTCCATTCCCCCCCCAAGTCTTTTTCCATTAAACCAATCTAATGCCATACTTTCATAAAAGCAAAAGAAAAGTACTAAAGGCATTTTACACTTGAGTGACTTTGTTATTCCTCCTCCACCTCAACATCATGGAAAATACCACCTACAAAATTCAAGATAATTATAAATGAGAGGTAGTATTACGCAGACACCATCCCATTGGAGTGAATAAATCATGGTTACTGTACCATCAACCTTTACTGGAAAACAGCATTGGCAGTTCCAGACTGTAATCCAGGTATCAGACTGGAAATAATGTCCCAAATAAGATCTTGTTATTTGATGCTCCAGACTACCATAGGAGCCAAATGTATTGGCCTGAGCTCAAATTCCCCAACTCAGATCAATCTGGGAATTAGAAGGACATCCAGTGCATAGGATAAAGAAGCAAGGTCCTGTAAAACTAGCCACCCCATTTAAATATTTTAATAAGGGGCAAAATGTTAAATGCTCTGAAAGTAACTATGTTCATTTAATCCAATCAATGCATTTTGTCTTGGGCCCATCCATTTCTTTATCTTTCTGACTTGCCCATTTTTTTTGGAAACTGCTCAACCACCTTTTTAAAGGTTACATGTGGTGCTCAACTTAAAAAGAGTCACACTCCCTATTATAAGTTATTTTTGCCATTTCTTCGTAAGCCTAAATGAATACACTTACACTTACAATGAAACAAACTAAATGTTAAAAAGTTATATTTATGAAGTTACTTACAAAGCACATCTAAATTATGTTAAAGTATCCAGAATATTTTTACAATCCCAACTTTTGAGCGCCCTTAATTTTTGGAAGTTGAAAAATTTGACAGTATTTTAACTAGTTTACCCCTTTTTATGTTTCACACAGAACCATGAGCTTAATGGGCTGGATCTTTCAACAGTATCAGCCCCGAAGAGTAAACTAAGATTATTACCAACCAGGTTTAGGAGTTTGTGCAAAGGTAGCTGCTAAGTATTCAGCTGGTGAAGCATATTGTCTGAACACAGCCATTTTGCAAGTGAGAAGGTGTTTTAACACATACTAGAAGGTCCTTGCCTCCATTAGAACATAAATGCTTTGAAACTTTTTATGTGACAAACACATAAAAAGATCAGCACTTCAGTCAAGCTGTTGTGACTGTTAATGGTAATTTTGACACCCCCACCCCTCAAATGCCCCTGCATAACTTTTGGCATTTTTCCCTCTACTATTTACCTAGAAACCACCTAAAAATAACACACACAATGTCAACAGGTCAAAGAATGGACGAACCAAGTTTCTGACTCCAGAAGAACAAATGATGTTAAGCAGCAACTTATTTGAATCCATTTCTGTCTAAACTTCCCCTCCCTCGCAGAAGACAATCTAAACGGTAAGTAACAGACATTGACAGAAGCAGCCAGCACAAGAATGAGGGGAGCTGCCCAGATGTTCCTTATTTTAAAGTCGAGTTTTGTTTTACATCTTGTTTACGTGCTAAGAGATACCCAAGGTTGTTTAATTCTGTGTTATTATCTTGATCAACTTTTTGTAAGCAGATCTGAAAGTGGAAATCTTTCATAATCTCAACATGGAAAGGGGATTATGTGGTTATTCTCAGGAGATGGGGAAGGGTCTTTTTTTTAGGCACAGGAACTCATGCTCCACTGTAGCCATGGAAAATGTTTTCCTTTCACCTTTAACCAATTGACAAGCTTCAAATCCTCATCTATCCATCCACCCACCCTATTTCTAAATAACCAAATTTGGCTCAGAAGACTACTGACAGATTAAAAATCAGAGCAGTAAAATTCTGAGTTCCTTATAGATAAGTGATTTTATATAAAAGTGATAAAATAAAGATAATTGGGTGACACAAAGAGCAACATTAGTTTTGGAGGCAAACCTTTAAGAACACCTTTTGAATCCTTGCACACATGAAATAATGTACAAATGTTTGCTTGCTTTGTTTTGAGCCTCCTTGAGTCCACAGCAACTCTGATTGGCTTCAATTACCGTAAAAAAAATTTAATCAACATATTTTCAAGACAAAAGAACATAGATGAGAAAGGCTTAAGGGGTGAAGAGATGCTGACTAGGGAATGATGAGGTAAGAGAGGACATAGCCTGCACTAAAAAAGATACCCTTTGTAGTTTTTCAGGATGTAAAGAAGATGGTGAGAGATTTGTACTTTCAGACTTGTAATATTCTGTTAATGTAGCCTTACAATAAAGTAGAATTAACTCAACTGGTATGTTCTCTGTCTGTTCTATCTGTTAAGACTGACAACAGATGACTAGAAGACAAAAACAGAAAACCAAAGGGCTCAACCACATCCTTATCCAGGACATGGAAAACAATAAGTTCTTTAACAATTTGGGGAAAGTCAAAAGGGCAGAAGCAGAATGGTTCTCCAGGGAGATATCACTCCACAGGACAGGAGACATCACTGAGAAGGCCCCTTTTCTAAAGTGGGGCTGGTTAATGATAGAACATGGAGCATGCCCACTTTAGATGACCTCACTGGATGGGTAGAAACATATGGAGACATGTGGTCCCTCAAGTAAACTGAGTTTTTGTCATGAAGGTCTTCTGTAATAGTCTGTGAGAATGATCACGGGAGACAGAAGGAAGAGTTGCAGACCAGGAACAAGTCAGATAAAGAATGGGGAAAAGGCAAACATCTCAGAGGGGACCTTTCCTAGTTTGCTGGGGGAGAGATGTTCTTTTAGATGTACTTGCGAGATTTTCTTAATATAATCTTACAATAAAGTTAGAGCTGATAATTCTGAATGCGCTTCTTGTTAGGAAACCTTTGCAGACTGAAAATATCATGGGTGATATTCAGCATATTGAATTGTACTCAACTGGCAACCAATGCAGTTCATGAAGCATGTAATTAAATGTAAACATATGATTTGCTCATGCTGTTCAAGGAAATGCACTAGAGCAGGAGTGTCCACAGGGGAGTCCAAAAATTTAAGATGGCAGGCACAACCACACAATTAAAATTCCATCTCTTTTTTTATATGCAACATAATGGTGGCCATTATCTTGACTTCAATGGAGCTAAAGATCTGGCACAATTACTCATTCAAAACAATACAGCAACCTGTGCAGGTACAGTGCCATTGACCAAACTTAACATAGGCAAAATATGGGCTAAGTAATTAAAAACCCTTTTCCTCTTCCAAACCTGTGGAAATCTCACTTTTCTCACCACTGGGCACGTGCTATCGCCTTCTTTTATTGGCAGCACCAATAAACTCTGCCTTAACATTGCACTTTTCTCCTTCCTGATTAAAGTTTTAAAATCATAGAAAAGGATAGAGACAAAAAGAAGAAGCATGTTGGGAGCCAAACAGGGGAAAACAAAAACAGATGAGCTGCTCTCACAAGATGGTCAAATAGGCAGGAATCAGGAGACAAGTATTTCCGCTATCCCCAACAATTTATAGTTATTGCAGGAGGCAAAAATATTATCCACGGAAGATGGAAATGAGCATGAGGCTAATACCAGCTTGGAGAAGGGAGAGGAACAGGAAAGGTCAAAGGATTTCCCCTTCTTTGGCAGTTTTATAGCTTCCAAAGGAAAAGTAGAAAAATGGATGAAAGAAAATCATCTTACATCTGGTTTAATTAAATTCACCAATTGGGCCAATCTGGTTCTTACTAATGAGCTGGATCACATTTCCCATCATTCCAAGCTGGCATGCCCAATGGTCAAGAAAGCTTTCAAGGGAGGACCAGCACGGAAAGTATTTGATCACAAACAAAAATTGGCTAGTTTTATTCTAATAAACATCTGTGTTGTTTCCAGTTGGACGACTCCTAATATTACAGTCAACAGAATTTGCACAGCTATTCCATTCCATCTTTTGCTCTTTAACAGCTTATCATTTTTCTTCTTTGCAATAAGGAAAACAATCTAGGGATGACTGGACCTATCTTGTCCTTTAAACCTCTTGAATGTAGCAGAAAAATTGCAGAATAAAATCTTTGTTCCGGAGAGTTGATGTCCCCTCACATGTATTAATTCAATCATTCCATGTGAATGAATTGTGCTTCGTAATCCGATGCCAGTTCTATTAGCTGCAATGCTTTATGTGTGCTTAGCCAACCTAGTTCATGGTAGTTGAATTACCACAGCACCCAGAGCCAGAACCAAATACATCATGTGATATGTGAACGGAGTCATTCTTCCTTTTCTGCCTCTCGGGATCCACTTGCAAAACTCCTTGTTTAGCATCATAACTGATTTGGAACATCCTGTCCTACCATCTACCCTATTCGCTTTATGACAAACTTCTATAAAAATTATTCTTGATTCTCCATCAGCTTCTTGAGGTTCATATTTGTCCTGGAAAGAGAGAAACGGGACTATATCTAGTGTGATGTTATAATGTGTCTATTGATGTCTCAATGGACATTTATGAATCCATAGGTCTTGGAGCAGGCATCCTCAGAGGATGTGGGATTCCCCTCCCATGGTTCTCAGCCACTGTAGTTAATTGAGCTGCTGTCTTGAATACTATAGTATTGTATACTATAATACTAATAGTATAAAGGTTGTTGCAGACCAATTTGTTGCAACTAGCATTCCACCCAAAGTACAATCCAATGTTTGGAATATTTGAATGAATGAAATTAAAACATTGTTTTTTAAATGAAATACAATATTTCATTCAAGATAATGAACAGAGTGAAGCCAAAGTAAAATCTCGGTAGAAACATTTCTGTATTTTGAGTCTCCTTGCAGATTCTTCTTGGGCCAGTAACTTCAGTGAACCAAAAGAAAAAAGAAAAGAAGTGGTTAAAAAAAATACATGGTCAAAGAGAGAAAGTGCTCACTGGAGTCTCTTACACTTGGTCCTTTCCATATTAATTGGGCTTTAAAGACTACTCTTTGTTGGGCTTATATTATCTCAGAAAAAAAGTATTCACTGTCCAAAAAGGAAGGATTCACTTCTTGGTTGCCACTCCCCCCTTTTTTTCCTCCTTTCTCTTATTAGTTTTTGGGATGAAAAGGCAAAGGCAGAGATGGAACTGAGTCGAGGAGTCAGGCAGTGAAGCAGAGCTGCCTGCTTGCCACCCCATGTGCCCCAAGGCACAATCTGTCTCCCAGATGTAGAGGAGAGCAGTCGCATTCCCCAGTAATGCAAAACAGGTTGCTTTTGCAAAGCCTATAGAGGCAGCAACATGTCGGCTACATGCCAGACTGCAGGTCAACTTTGCCCCCCAATAGTGCAGCTTCATGTCTTTATAAACACAGGGGCCGCTCAGAGCAAGAAGGGCTTGATGTGCACAAGATGCAAAGAAGACCCCTTGTCACTTTTTTTCCTAAACTGACAGGAATTTCTGGGTCAGATTAAGAGCGGGTGAAAAGTTATTCTTAAATTAAGAATTAGCAAGCATTCATATATTCGTTTACTAGCAAAATGAAAAGATGAGATTCTGAAGTTTGAATGTGTGGGGAAGAAAACTGAAAGCAAATCTATTTGCTTCTGCACACACACACACGCACACACGCACACACTTGCTAGAATGCTTTTAGGTTTAAAGCCCTGTATATTCGCACACATTTATGGTCTTGAAATAGAATTGCTATTTCCACTCCACAGCCTTGATTTACTCCTCATCTTTAAAGCTACATGGAAGACAAGTACACTTTTAGCCTTTCCACAAATTAACAAATAATATCATTTGGTTCATTTTTAATAAAAAGTTGTTACAATTCACCAACTTGGTATGTACATAACTTCGCATGTATTAAGATTTGAATGTGGGAGCAAACAAACCTTAAAGACTAGACTTAATTTAGAGAACCCAATCTCATTAGGGTTCAACCCTAAGATGTGCAAAGAAAAGAACATCTGAGCAGAACAGGAAATTAAAGCAAATTAACAGGAAAGGATCCTTAACCATCATGCTTAATTATCCCTAGAGCTCATGTTAGCTTATTTGTTTGTTTTTATCCCATCTTTATTATTTTACAAATAAATGAAGGCAGCAAATATATCCAACACACCTTCCTCCTCCTATTTTTCCCACAACAACTCTATGAGGTGGATTGGTCTGAGAGATAGATTACTAGGAGCAATGCCTACACCAAGATATAAGGAGATCAAGTGGTAGTGAGTATCTACAGCAATGCAAGGGGAAGATGAAGGCTGTAGCCTAGTCTGGTCTATTTTTAGCCCTAGGCTTAGACTGGATGCATTGGCCTAAGTAGCTTTCCAGGAGATCAGGCTGATACAGAGAACTTGAGACTCATTGGTTAACTGGGTCACCTTAGTTCAGACAGAACACTCTTAACTTCATCCTCTTATGGGATTTTTTTGTGAAGAATTGTGTACATATTGACTTTAGCATGATATGAATTCAATAAATATGAAAAATAATAAAACCCACAAAGGAAGTGGGCAAAACAATTTTGCCTCGAATTCTAAAAGTGCCGCCTGCACAAGTCTGGTTGGGGGAAAGCAAAGTGGATTCCAACTCTTATGTTAGAAGAGAGAAATTATTTATACAACTTCCAGGATGGAGTCCAGTTCTGCTCGTGTTGTGGGCAATACAGATGATGGTTCCCCCAACTGTTTTTGATGCATCTCCCTTTGGGTCTGTTCTGGCATCAAAGTAAATGAGGATTAGAAACTCCCTGATATTAGAAAACATTAAACTGTCTTGAGAGTTCCTGGGATGTCATTTCAAAGAGCCATTGGACAATAGCTAATGCAGATAGCCTGCAGCATATGTTCTCTTTGCTGCTTGAATATGCCATGCCAAATTGGTCAGTGCAGGAAAATAAACACAATAATACTAATCCCAAATTTGGGCATGTAAGTTATGTTGTTTGAACACATTCTTACAAAACACTGAGCAAGACATGGCTAGCATGGGGTGATTCCTGCCCTCCTAAGTCCCAAACCACAAATATTACTCAGTCTACACTGCCTTATTTATTATACTTCATCATGACACAACAACTCCCTCCCCAGGAGCCTCTTGCTTTTGACCTTCAGAAGAAATACCCCCTGCCAACTGATGAATGGGGAGGGGGGAGAGAAGGAGGGAGGGAGGGAGAGGGAATTGGTTCAATTGCAGACAACCCACATCCAACTATGGCTTTGTGCCGTTACTCACCGCTTCTTGACTCACATT
>JANHFT010002755.1:151753-173882 GCA_032467955.1 Pseudoxenodon macrops | reverse complement strand
GACACTGTCTAGCCGACGGCACCCTGATAAGGCCCTCTCTATGTGAGCGCACTGGTCGGTGGGAGGCTATTGGCGGCTGTTCTGGTGTTTATTATTGATCCAGCTGGTCCTTTTAGTTTTTACTACCAAATCATTTGTCCAAACTAGTACAGAATTTCAGTTTATTGTCAGACTGAGAGCTTTGCTGCTACCACCAAGGGCCTTCTTTATAACTATTTGACTTTATTGACCCTAAAGTGGCAACTTCATAGGTGATGGGCATTCTTTGTTATTATTGATTTCACTTTTTTTTGGCTCAGAAGTCATTGATATTCAGTTGTGAACATCAGGCTTCTGAAATACAATACAATAATTAATCATAAACTAAGAAATGGCTGTTATTACTTTAAACTTCTAATGTGCCGATAAGTTTACGTGAACTGATTTGTTTTTTAAAGACTCACAGCATTAATTATCTTAAATGGTAAGACTAAAAATCAAGCTAAGGAATATGAACTTATGCTTTCAGACGTTGCTAGTCCATGATTTAGTGCATCATGTAGCTCTAAGAAAACGGTATAGTAAAAATCTGTTTAGAACCCTACTATAATCAAAGGAAGCAGGCTGCTATGAGGTTTGAAGTAGTGCAGTTTTAGATATATGCACTCAGAAATCAGCCCTACAGAGTTCAGTTTAAGTTATCTACATGTAAGATAAATAGATATATATAGGATTTATATGTGACTTTAAAGAGCCCTATCACAGTTCTACCCATTTCTCTACAAAACATACATGTGATAGAAACATTTCTTTCAGAAAATACTTTCATGCCAAGGATGAAATCTTGAATTACATGCAGAAAAGTAGAAAACTACCATTTTAATAGAAATTGTATGAATTTACTGTGATGAAAAAAGGAGCAAGGTTTGAATGAGGTTGTTAACTTTGCTGATAATTAAATTAGCCCATGACTTTCTTTTCCCTCTTGCAGTCTGTGAATCCTTATATAGTAAAACTGTCTATTATAGATGATGAAGCTACACTCAATGTGAGTATGAGATTTTAAATCTTATGTGATAGAATGTTAGGAATAAAGTGTGAAATGAAAAGTGAATTAAAAAGGATGCTCAAAGGTGCTTTAGATTCCATATCATATCTGAATAAAATTGCAGTACATATGCATAACACTGCATATTACATTGTGCTTATTTCTATTATTCCTAACTCTTTCTAGTTTTTGAGAACCCCATGATTAAAAAAACAGATTCAAGCCTGTGGTTAAATTATTTTGATTCTTCCAGGAGAATTGCTAATATGATTTAAAATGTTTATCTCATTTTTATGGAATTTTATATCCTGCATTCCCCCCATCTCAATTCAAGGCAGAATATTGTATATTGAATCCTCATAACAAACTTGTAAGTGCCAATATCACCTAGGGAACTTAATCAAAATTTTTTGACAGTGATTATTTTCATACAATTACTCTTATAAGCTAGTCAATATACCAGACTGAATCCAGTTGGAATAAGGCCTCTTGGAAAGCATTACTGTATACAACTTACTTGGAGAATAGTCAGAATCTTGCATAAAACAAGGCCTTTAATTCACTAACAAGTGTTTAAAGTGTTACTGTGAATGATAAAAAAAATTGGGAGCAGAGAGTTGCACCTTTATCCTGATTTATATGGCTCTTTCTCTTTTTCTCTTCTTGCAGGGAATGGGTCTTGTAGTTGCCCAGGCATTATCAGAATACAACCGGTAAGTAACATTAAAGAATGTTCATGGATTAAAGGAATATTTTCCTGAGAAATATTCATATTCCTACTGACATTTTGTATGAGCAAAGTTGTGAAATAAAAGGATTTTTGAATTGCTTATTTATGACATTCTTTTTTTTACACACAGGCTAGGCTTCACAGAACATATTTATTTGCAGTTTTTGATCCCCAGTATATAATTTAATTCTGTCAAAAATAAGTTTTTGTGAAAGCAGTTTAAATTAGAAACTGGTATTTGGTCCTCTTCATTTAATGTTCAGATATCCTGCAATCAACTAGTGTGAATTGCTTGAAGGAAAGAACTATATAATTTCTATCAGGAAAGACTATGTTGTAAGCACTAGTTGGTTTCCAGTCTTACGTTTTTGAAGGTTACAGGACATTCTTTATGTAGATGTACAATGACATCCTCTGCCTTTTCATCACTATGCTAGCAATAATTAACTGTTGTAAGAGAACTGCCCAGAAATTTAAATGCACTTTTTGAAAATTGCAACTCCATTTGGTTTGGTGTTTCAGTAGTGAGAGAAAAAGAGTGCACAAGAAAGAAGAGTAAACAGAGTTGGCTTAGACTTTTTGAAATACCTCAGAGAGGGCTATAAGGCAGTCAGTTTATATGGAAGTTCCCAATTGTATCCTTGAGATTTGTCTGTTGACGCATCTTGTGAACCAGTGCTGCTGATGTTGTGGCCCAGAACTGGCACCAGAGTCAGACAGTGAGGAGGTTGGGGAGGAACCTGGGCCAGTCCTGGGGGCTGGGGAAAGCTTGGATGAGGGCTCTGCGTCAGAGGCAGAGAGGGAGCTAGACAGCAGCAAGGCAGACGAACAGCTGGAGCCTGTTCTCAGTGTGTGCATGCGCAGAGCTGCCAGAAGACAAGAACAACTAAGAAAGCAGGGTTGACTTGGGAGTAAAGTCACACCTTGGAGGTGATTGGCCCCTCCCATAGGAAACAAAAGAGGAGCCAATGAGAAGTGGGCTTTTGCAGGAAACAATTTGTTCGGTTGTTTCAAGCGTGGAAAGTTCTGTTCATGACTCTTAAGAGGCTCTGTGCCAAGTTTTGCCTTGCCCTGCGTTTGGAAACTACTTATCTGGCAGCTTTTCAAGTGAGATAAGGTTTGTGTTGATAAATATTCCTCTGAAAGACTGTTTGCCAAGCCTTGCTGACTGTGAATGAAATGAATTCACAGTTGTGTAAATAAAAGGGGCTTTGCCGGGACCAAGACTTTGCTTCATGCTTTTTAAGGAAGCCTAGGTCAGAACAGCTGAGAAATAGAAAAAGGTTATGTTTCTGCATGAGAAAATGAAGGCAAATCAATATAGAAAGAAAGAAAGAAAGAACTTGAAGCATATTTTGTATAATAGGCAGCATTGGGATGGATGGAACATTTCATTCAGAAAGCTTTTAAAAATCATGTTCTTAGATAACTTTCATTATCAAGTTGGTTAGAAAGGTAAGTTTTTGTATTTCCCATTGGCATTTGATGCTATTTTTTCCCCTTTAAAATAAATCCAAATATCATTTGAAGGATCTGTAGTTTAAAAAAAAAATGTTTATGTCATAATTAAAAGAACAGATTTTTCTTGCTCTGTAATGATGCTCATGGCGACTTCTATTGTTTTATCTCCCACTGCTGCTCTTGTTCAGACAGTTCAGAGACAAAGAAGAAGAACATCAGAGCGGGTTTTTCTCAGCCTTGACTAACATGGTAAGAAATCAGTGGCTCTGTTGTCAGTCAATGCTTGTCATGCAAGGAGCCCGGGGGTCTAAGAGATTTACAGGAGAAGATGTAGAATCTTTCTGTAAGAAGTTATAATGAGCTTAAATTCTGATTATATAAAATAAAAGGCTCCTCTACTACTTTTAGCTCTGTGGACCAGATAGGCTAGTGGAAGACTTCATTATAGCCTAAAGCTATGCAATACTGCTTTTTTTCCATAGGTGGGCAGTATGTTCATTGCTGATGCTGATGAAAAAATCTCCGTCCAGTAAGTGCATCCATCAGATGACAAATTTAATTCTTTGGTTTAGAAGTCTAAAGTATCATCTATTGCTTAGTAGAACTGTCACCTAATCTTCTAGCTCAGCAATCAGTACTGGAGATAATAGCATAAATAGCATAGAATATGGGCAAACTAGCAGATGCTGCATTTGCATTTTGAATTTGTTTAAGCCAGGTTTTTCTGCTCTTATTTACTGGAAATACAAAGAACATGTAGAAAGAATTGCAATACACAGGAGACTTAAGCTAGCATTATTTTGGAGCAGGAGCATCATTCGGCCCATAATATTCCATATCTAAAAGCTAAGTCCAGGACACTACAGATAGTCCTCGACTTATGACAGTTCGCTTAGTGACCGTTTGAAATCAATAATGGCACTGAAAACAATAACTTATGACCATTTTTCACACTTGTGACCGTTGCAGCTTCCCCATGGTCACGTGATTTATATTCGGATGCATGACAGTTGATTCACATTTATGACAGTTGCAGCGTCCTGGGGTCACGTGATCTCCTTTTGCAAGCTTCTGACAAGCAAAGTGAATGGGGAAAGCCAGATTCACTTAACAAATGTGTCGCTAACTTAACAACTGCAATGATAGACTTAAACGTGGCAAGAAAAGTCGTAAAACGGGGAAAACTCACTTAACAAATTTCTCACTTAGCAACATACATTTTGGACTCAATTGTGGTTGTAAGTTGAGTACAGAAGTAATTTTCATGATATTTTCACTTGGAAGACTATGAAATATGAGGATTAATGGCTAAATGTAGTTAATGAAAGCTGACAGTGAGGATGATAAAACCAGATAAGACCTGATTTACCGACATATTCTGTGGTAATGGCAAAGAAGGCTTGCTTGGCTGTGGAGCTATTTAAAATAATTAAATGTTAAAGGTCTTCTAAAGGCCTAGAACATCTTGTTGTGGTAGTCTTCAAATTTGTAGATAAAAACCAATGAATTTGAAATGTCAGATGTTATGGTTTAGAAAAGTCAGTGAGAGCACCATCCTGTGCTTTAATATGTATACTTAACAGCTTACGCATTCGGAGTATATATACATTGCTTGGAGGATGCAGGCTTACCACTCTTCCTAGCTCCTCCTTGCCCCCAAGGATACGAGGAGTGAGTCAATTCTTGAATCAGATCTATTCCTCATTCTGTTTTAGTCACAGGTACACATAAATGTCAGATCAGAGTTCTTTTGAATTCAGTATGTTAAAATCACATGTCTTTTCCATTCCTGTTGTGAAGAAGTGTATGCATTTTGGTAAGTCAAAAGAAACAGAACGGAATCCTTTTCTTTCTAGGCTAACTAAATTCATTGCATGCACTTATTTCTAGCTTAATCACAAAACTACATTTCACCTATTTTGACCATGTCATGTGAGGGAATTCACTGGAGAAAGCAATTATGTTTGGAAGAGTTAGCGGTAAAAGGAAACCAGGTCACCCAAGAACACCGTGATTGGACACCATTAAAGCTGACACCAGCCAGAGCATAGAACAGCTCAGCAAAATAGTGCAAGATAGGAAGATGCAGAGAGACCTGGACCATTGAATCGCCAAGAGTCGGACACGACTGAATGGATAACATCTTCATCATTATCATTTCCAGCTTGGAAAGATGCATCTATGTTGCTGTATAGTTATTGCTGAATGTACATGAAAAAAAGAGGCAGCCACCCTAATCCAGGACTCCAAATATAACTGAAGCACATTGGAATTTGAACCTGATCACATGATCCCAGGACACTGGAACCATAATAAGTACATGCCAGTTGCCAAGCGTCGAAAGTTTGATCATGTGGCAATGAGGATGTGCAAAGGTTGTAAGTGTGAAAAATGGTCCTATGTCACTTTTTTCAACTTCAAATGGTCACTAAATGAATGGTTGTAAATAGAAGACTACCTGTATCTGGAACATTTCTGGAATATTGAGGTTAGATTGTGTTAATGCATTCTATTTGATTGCTGCCTCTGAAGATTTTCCAGTACCGTATTTTTCAGAGTACAAGACACACCTTTCCCCCCACTAACAGAGGGTGGAAATGTCAGTGCGTCTTATACACCGAATGCAGCAATTTTGGCCTCCTGAAGCCCCGCCCCTGCATCCCATTTTTGCGAAAAGTGGGCCTGTTTTTCTCAAAAACAGGGTGCACAGAGGGTGTGGGAGGCTTGCAGAGAGTTTCTGTGGGCTACGGGAAGGCAAATACTCTGTTTTTGCAAAAAACGGGTGAAAAACGGGTCGTTTTTCGCAAAAACAGTGTCGCTTTTGCCTTCCCCCAGCCCACACCTTTCACACAGATTTCCTCCATATTGTTACAGCTTTCTGCAGTCATTTCCAGTGACAGTCCTATTGCATATAAAATGCATTATTTGCTCCTCTCTTATCACAAATTAACGTACTTTATAACATATTCCTATTTAAGTACAGAGTTATTTTAATTGATCTAGGTAGGTACATAATGCTATCTAGTTTTATTTTATTGTATCTCTTAAATGTTTTCGTTCACCATTTAAATACTATTTTTACACAATACAGTTTGTTATGTTATATGACAAAATGGCTTACTAACACAATAAATATAAGAAAACACCCTGAAATGATTCATGTTTCTGATTTGTGGGTTCTTTTGTTTTGTAAGTCTGAGTGTCCAAAATAACCTCTTCCCCTTACTGTAACTTGGCAAAGTGTTCCAAGAAATTTCATTACCGCAATAAATGTGTTTCTCTTCTGCTCTTTTTTGTAGAACTAATGAAGCTATCCTTTTGGCTCTTTATGAAGCTGTTCACTTGAATCGAAACTTTATCACTGTATTGGCACAGGTGTGGTACAATTCACTTTTGTATGTCTGAGGAGTCTGTAGAATCCAAATTGAAAAATAGCTTAGACCTTTGAAGGTAGCTGCTCCAACAGAGATTTAACTTCATCCTGTTTGTGTATTTGTTAAGTGCTTTGTTTGGTCTCAGTAACTTGCTAATGTTTCAATTTGGAAGTTGGAAACTATGTTCCTTTAAATGGAATATTTAAAGCATTCCTGTTTGCTCCCCCCCCCAAAAAAAACCAGGAGGCTGATCAAGTACCTATACAGCTCTCAGCCCAAAATGGGGTAGGTCAACCAGCGTAGTCTAGAGATTGTAGTGTTGGAGTGGCTCCATGAGACTTAGGTTCTAGTCCCACTTCAGCTATGGAAAGTCAGGGAGTGATATTGGTCAGTCACTTTGTTTCGGCTCTAACTGTGTCACGGGATTCTGTTGTAGGGATAAATAGGAAAAAGATGCATTTAACATACAATACTGTATACAAAAGATTACATTTAAATCTAACAAATACCGGTAGATATCATGATCAATTACTGAATCAAGAAAGAAGTTAGTTTTGAATTTATTTACTCATTTGGCCAAGCATGTATACTATAATATGCTACACAACACAAGCCAATTTTGTACAGAATGGTACTTCACTCCCTTTTGAATTCTTCAGGTGATGTTTATGAAAGGAAGGGAAGATAAGCAGACCTGGAACATATAAAATTGTCCCTAGATTTAGTCAATATCATACATAGTCATGAACATTTTGATTCAAGCTATCTGTCAGCTGATTAGAATCCAAAACTATACAATATCTTTCCTTTCATTTAACGTGCTTTGAAAATTCTGGTAGGGATCAATCTCCATTATTTTTATTATATTTTATGCAGAGTTTGTAGACGCTTGCAAAAATAGTTTTTTAAAATTTATCTCTGCCATTCTGAGTTTTGTTATTGGGTGCTTTTAGCTGATGTTTATATGTGGTGAATACTGGTTCAAATCTGGTTTAAATGAGTCTGAATAAAATCAAATTTTAATCATGCTGCTACTGTACTTATGTTGCTCCAAATAAATATTTCAAGGTGTACTGTGTCATTTTAAAAAGAAACTCTGTATCATAAATAATAAATCTAGCATAAAGATGTGAGTAGTTTACATACATGTTTTGTTTGATGTTAGGATCGTAGCTATGATGAAGATAATAATTTATATATGAGAGTTGCTTTGTTCAGTTTATTCATTTTTGTATGACCTGGATGTTTTAGAGCAATGCTGTGCAGGATACATGTCTGCTAAAGCTTTTTTAGTTGAACAATATAGGAATTACTGCAGTTAGTGCAAGCTTACATTTCAGAATTGCCACACCAGGATCTTGCTGCTAGGCGGTGCTGTTACACTTAGCTGGAAGAAGAATTATAAAACCTGATTTTAAGAGAACCCAAGTCATTAAACTATGGAAATGGTGTCATTTGTGTGCATTACTTTCAATGGACACTTTATTTCAAAGTTGGCCTCAGAGGTTAATTTCAAAAATTGAGAAAATGTTAGTTAATCCTTATAAGCAGAATCCATTAATAAACCCAGCTTTCAAAATTTCTGCCATAGCAGGCCCCTGTGTGAACTTACATGAAATATTGTACAATTAAAAACAGACTGGTAATTTCCAAAAAGCATTTCAAATCTGCTTGCTGCTGAGAGAACATTTGGAAATATGTTGATATGAAAGGTACTCTGTAAAACAGACTTCATTATTTCACAGTTGAGCATAAAATAGAATAGTATGCTGATGTAAAGTCTTGCCTGTTTTTATGGATGACAGTATTACAAATGGAACCCTATAGTTAAATCAGCAATTAGATGGGGAGCTTCTGACTGAGATGAAATGTTGAAAGAACTAGTAGAAGCAGGCAGGCAGAACAGGTAACAGTAATAATATTTGTATAGCCTTGTGTTCTCCTGAAACACCTGGGTTAAGCAGCAGGGTAGCAACATGATGCATTGACTTGCTGTATAATCAGGAATATATTAAGAGAGGGAATGGAGGAAGAGGGAAGGAAATATTGCTTTCATAGCAACTTTTGTAAGAAGATTAATTTTAAGAGACTTTAAACTTTTAAAAAGCTTTCCAGTAATTTCTTATACACATGAAAATAATGACAGATTCTAGCAAGGATTGTAGGTGTGATAAGATAGTAGATGAAAAATAGCTGTAATATTGGGTGAAATTGCACTAAAGGATGCTTAAGGTAGTACAGGCATCAATTGAATGTAAATTTATTTGGATATATGTTTAATTCCTAGAGTCATCCTGAAATTGGTTTAGTGACAATGCCAGAAAGCCCAGTCCCAACTACACCCGTTACTCCACTTGGAACCACACCACCTTCTTCTGATGGTGAGCCGTTCTATCTTCTGTACATGCTTCTTGCATTTCTATACTACTAGGGAAGAGAACAAGTGGTCTTTTTATGCAGAAAAGCATAAGGGCTTATAGATCCTGGAATCCTAGCAGAAATCCTTGTCAGGAATAGCTTATAGAACCATGATATTACTTGGCTTAATCACGAATTGTTCCCAAATGAGAATCTCTCTATGAATGTTATTTTTATGTGATAAAACATTGCCCTTAGGCTGGTGGCACATAGACGGTTGTGCACATGAAGATGTGGATGGCCATCCTAGATAATAGGATCAGTTGTCTGTATCCAATTGCCTAGTTGCCCTGTGCGTGTTGACTGCTTTATGTGTTACAGATATCTTAATGGAAAAATAAGATATATTTCATAAAACTTTATAAGCATTTGAGTGAGAACGGAATCTTATCCTGTAATAGCTGCTATTAAGGTCACTCTGGCATCCTGGTAGAAGAGTATTCTTCTCTGAGAAGATAAATTCTTCGTTGCCATGGATATCAAAAGCCTAAGGTTTTTTAAAAAAAAGAATTCTGTCTTCTACCTCTCTGTGTACGTATTCTATATGATGCTAAGGGTTGAGAGCTGCTTAAGCTTCTTTCATATTATTCATTGCAAATATATCTGCCCACACACTTTTTTTTAATGCAGCAGGCAAAATTTGTGTTCATACCTTCAACTCTCTTTTTCTCTCATTTTCTAATTTACATAGACAAATCCAAATTGTTGTAAATATGCACAGAGAGTACCACTTCCCTATTTCCTGGATATTAATTAATGTTATAAACGGAATTCTTATTTGGCCTGTTTCAATATAGACCTGACTTTATTTATGGTTTTCATCCTTTTTCTGTACTTTCAGGGACTCAATGAATGTGTCCACCTTTTCTTACACCCCCCCCTCCCCAGTATTTCTTACTTCCCTTTAAAAAGAAAAACATGGCAAGATGATTCTCACTCATACTGTGCCATAAAATATGCAGATGAATAAAGCAATATTTTTGCTTTACAGTTTATATTAGACATGGCCGTTTCAAAGTCAAAGGGCAGTTTATATCTTGAAAAATATAGCCCAGAGTACTTACAATCCTGAGTACTTTAATTGTTGCTGGGTTTTGCAAAATAAGTCTTGAGCCTTGGCTTAGTTCCATTGTTTTTGATTTGTAGCACACATTAAAAACTGTTCTAATGTATCAAAATAATATTTAGTTAGAAGATTTATGCCCTCCAAATCTGTGTAATTACAATTTCAGGTGGCACACATCAAGTAAAAAAAAAAGAAGCAAAATAACAATTAGAATTAAA
Source organism: Pseudoxenodon macrops (assembly GCA_032467955.1). NCBI lineage: Eukaryota > Metazoa > Chordata > Lepidosauria > Squamata > Pseudoxenodontidae > Pseudoxenodon > Pseudoxenodon macrops. The sequence continues at coordinate 163,588 of JANHFT010002755.1, read as the reverse complement.
AAACATATACAAAAAGAAACAAAAGCCATAACCAATATATTAATCCACACAGGGCCTGGGTGATCTAACATTCATACCATCTCCCAGAAAATGGGTTCATACATAATCCTGTCTCATTGCCTGGGGGAGAAACCAGATTTTTAAACCTTTCTGGAAGACTAACAAAGTTGGACTCATCCTAATTGGGGTGGGGGGGGAAGGGAACAGAATTATTCAAAGAGCAGGTGCTGTCACAGGAAAACCACAACTCCTAGATGCCATCAGATGATTTTGCCTCAGAGACAGGCAGTCTCACAAATAGTATCTGTTTGTGACCCATTTGTGCTGGACTTATGTTGCTCTAATCACATCTGATTTTTGAGCAGCCTCCAGAGCAGTAATAACTGTAAAATTAAACATAACCATATAAGCATTACAAAATAATAAATAACTTCACAAATGCCAAAGAACAACCATAACAACATTATTATCCAAGAGAAATACTATGTGCTTTATTTGGTAGTGACCCCATTTCATTGTTTGTGGGTTCCAATGGCAATGTTGCTTGATTTTTCTTATCTCCAAATTAACAATCTGCAATGATTCTGCCTGATGTCATAAACAATTGTTAAAGTAAAGACAAATGTCTGTAATATTTAATAATAGAAACATGTTGCTTGACCTCCACTCGGAGGGATTTCAGAATGGTTCAGTTCTACTGATGAGCAAACCTCCTCTGATTTTTCCCAGTCATAAGCACTGTAGAGCTGCCCTTGGATGCTGACGTGCAGACAAGCAACTTGCTGATAACCTTCTTAAAGTACAGTTCTATTGTCATGCAGGATACCAAAGGTAGGCAGCTGTATCAATACAGCTTTCTGAAATCAATTGGGGTGGGTGGGTGTAAAAGCTTGTTACTAATTTGACTGCATAAAACAATCTAGCTAATTCATCATGGATAATAAATTTCTTCAGACTGACAGTATGAACTGATTTCTTAGTGCCAGATGACAATTATAAGAGATCAAGGAGCTTTGATACTGAAGGAGAGAAAACCCAAATGTAGAAGAAAATGTGTAAAAGAGATTTGTCATGTTCTTCCAAGGAAATAAAACAGTAGGCAATTATATCTAAGAAAGCAAAGGATAGAGAGGTATATAACACCGTATTTCTGAGAATACCCCAAAGGGAATACTGCATAACGCAGAAGTCTTGAGTTGAGAATAAACATTATGAGCTCTTCATAACACATGTGATGCTTCATAGCTACCAAGCTGACTTGTTGTGAGCTGGCACAAGAAAGCTGTATCAAAGGTGATATGGTTTGGCTTGAATTTAAAAGTTTTGGCTTTCTATAAGGAGTAGCATATTGGAGGATGGTGGTTTACGTCTTATAAGCTGTGGATGGATAACTATTCATTTCAACTGGCTAAGCCATAATGGTGCACAAACATGCACAGGCAAACTTACAGTTTTATGTTATGTTGGCTGTATTCATACATTATTTTGATCGTTTCTTGAATAAGGCGGGTAGCCCTTCAGATAAGTAAAGTGCTCAATTCTTGAGTTTTTACTTCACCTCTTCAACCCAATCTATGTGTGTGCATGTGTATTATACACACACACAGTCTGTATTACTATATGTGTTTGTCTATGCCCATATATGCATACAATAATGAAATTTCTTTTGCCTTTTATGTCTTTTGGGGGATATCTGTCAAGTGTGTTTCCCCGCTGCCCCCTGGGAGAGTTTCTGTGGATTTTGTGTCAGCATTTTTAGTGGGATACATGTCTGTTTCCTTACTGGATCTACATTTTCATAGAAAGATAAATGGTGAATTTTATGTAGAATTCAGCCACTTCTCATTTAATGATTACAACCTATGCCAGCACCTTTGTTGTTAAGGAAAAAAGTCACTAAATGAACCATATGACAGAGAGAAAAAGAGAGACTTCTGGTTGCTGCTATTTCAATTAGACAAAGTTCAGCAACATTGGCATTTTTATCACTCTGGCATGCATTGCTCAGATGCACAAATTTGGTTGTTAAGTGTGCATGTTGGTCAAAAATATTTTTTTACTACTGTTCAGTAATTTTGGATTTGTGAACAATCACTGATAGTTGCTAAACAAATAGTATATGTTCTTCTTGGGGATTTTCTTTTAGAGAATCACATTTGCTTTTCTATGCTATCAAAGTGTTATGCTTACTTTTTTGCATATGGGGTCAGATCGCCCCCTCTGCCTTGCACTTTCAGTTTAAATAGACATTAGTGGTCACGGAAAAAATATTGCCCATAAGATAGAAGGGGAAAGCAAATGCGGGTGGATAAGCTTGAAGCGTGTTTCTTTAATTGTTTTCATTTTGGTTGTTTTTGCTTTACAGCATCATGCATTGGTGATCTAATTATAAAACGACACCAGGATTTTGGGATACGTGATATTGTATCATTAAAATGGAAATTATGAACCATCTGAAATCATAGATTCAAGCTGGTTTATTTCTAGAAAGTTAACTATGAGTTACTGCTTGTAGTGTTTTTGAACATTCTGATTTACCCCACTTTGGTAAAACCAATCCTGATTTGTAATGTCAGGCTACGCCATTGAATTTAAATGATAGAAGTAGATGTGATGAGTCCCCAAACTTACCATGGTAACATTATGCAGTTCCTTTTACATTTGCACTGCAGTTTGAATAACTACGTATGTAGACATTAAACATTTTCCTCTATATTGTATTATAACAGTAATTTCTGCAAGTCATGGGTTGGTTTAAATTTCATTTTCAATATGAAAGTTTTCATTTGTTCCCTGTTTAAATGCAGAATGCTTATACGTTCTATTTGTGGTTTTTTTCTATTAATTGGAAGCATGATAATAGTTCAGTATTGAATGCTGTACAATATTGAATAGTGGGAGTGACTGATTATTTGCCACAATGGTTAGTTTTCAAAATTGATGTTTATTTCTTGAATATTTAGTATTTCAATTCTTGAAATATTTAGTAAGGCGATACTTTATAATGAATCCCCTAATTACTATTATCATGTTGGTGTTTTTTATTTGTTAATAGTCTCTACTTTGTTTGACAATGAGAAAAAGGAAATTCTAGTCAAATATGTAACTACATAGTAGAGTATTTACTGTATGTTTCTTCTCACCCATAACAAAGGGTCAAAAATTGGCATTGTTCTTAGGGGACTTGTACTAAGAGTGCTATTGTATAATGCATTTAAGACTTGGAAAGTTGTTTCAGTGCTAAAGCACAAAGCATTGCACTGCTTAAAGCAATTATGCAGCTAAGAAAATGCTGGTAAATAAACATATCTCTAGTATGTAACCGCAGGAATCTAAAGTTAAATGCTTGGCATGAAGGAATAATGCATGCAGTGTAATCCCCAAGGATGAGACTTAACTGTGACACCTGAGCAGTAAATCTCTGGATTTTGCAGTGAAAAGATAACAAGACTCTAAAGTATTATGGGTCTCTAGAGCTGCTGTTCCTGGAAAAAGAGCATTATAGCTTGTTTTTCAATTGTCATCAGTGGAGGTCAGGTGTGTTACTGATATTTAAAAGTACCTCTATACAGCTTTACAGTCACAGGTACTCTTAGAAAATGATCCAGATGTTGCAACAAATTAAGATTGTCTAAGGAAGTTATGATTAATGTAGATTGGTAGTCTGCTTTCTCAGCAGGAACAGTAAAGCATAACAGCAGTGTGAAAGTGTATGAAAGTCATGCAATTCCTGGTTTATTAAACCAGGATTCATTTGGGTGGGTCATTGAGAACCTGCTACTACGGTAGTATGGGGCCAGCAGCAATGCTGACTGCTGTTTGATAGTCAAGAGACTCATCATCTCTTTAACAGTGGAAAATACTAGCACTGAAGACTATAAAAAGAAGGTAGTTCCAGGGTTAAAAATCCTTCTTATTATTGTGGGATCCTAGGTAATAGCTTTGAAGTACTATGTTGTATCACCTCTTGCTCTGTTGTGTTTAGGGATTTCTGTGATTTTCACATGCTTTTCACATGCTAAGGGATGATGGCTTATATGTGTCCTCATATTCATTTGCAGATGAACACCGACTCTATAGCGGAAAGCTCTGCCTGATTATCTTAACCTGCATAGCAGAGGTAAGTTTTTCCTGTCCATATCCTCCATCTTAGTAGCACAAGTAAAAATCAATCCCTTAGGATCTATGCATTCCTTTATCTTCCTCCATCTCTGAAACTGAACAATAATCATGCAGTTTTGAGAAGTAACCACTTGGTGAGATTTGGCTAACCGAAAACATATTTCCCATTTGGCTACTATTGTTTGTTTTTCACATATAAAAGGAGGTCCTCTTTTCACTTTAGAAGACAAGGAGGCTTGGGAAAGGGAACTTACAGTCAGAAATGGGAAACTTTTGAAGTATAATGGGGCTTTCCTCTTTCCATTTTTATGAGAGTATTTGTTCATATCCAAATACTCTTTCTCTCATAAAATCCTGGAAGAAGGTTGTGGTTTTAAAATTGGAGAAAGAAATATTGATATCCTGCATTCTATTGATGGCATTAATGTAGTAGCACAAGATGCAAATCTGGAAATACTAGTAATAAAAGGCAAGTACAGTAAAAATATGTGACTAAGATTATATATGAAAGAAGGCCAAGCTAATGACAAGTACTGCAACCTATCTTAGAACTGACAGTAAAGATATACAGAAGTAGTGGATATGTGATATGTTTATTCCTACAAATATCAAAATTATGAAAGCAATGGTTTCCCCCATTTATGAAAGCAAAATTTGGAATTTGAGGAAGTAGAAAAGAGTATTGACATTTTTTAACTTTGATATTGGAGAGGACTGAGAATTCCACGTATTATTAAGAAAACAAACATAATTAATAGAAAAATCAATTCGGGGGTTTTCACTTCAGCTACAGAGGACCAGGCTCAATTCATACTTTTATATATTATGCAAACATCTAGCTCTCTTGAGAAATCTATAATACTGGGAAAAGTGGAAGGAAAGGAAAGAAGAGGATAACCAGCAGCAAGGTGGGTACATCCAGTTGCAGTGGAGATGGACATATTGCACGAAAACTTGAAGGACCAGGTTGGGATGGAAAATTCTGGAGATGATCTGTGTGGTCGTTAACCAACTTGAATAATCATAATTAGTCAACTAGATGAAAAATACATTTGAATTATCTGCCAGGAGCAATATTTCTGATTGTTTCATTCATAAATGTCGGCTTTCAATACTACTTTGACATTAAAATGTGTAATCTTGCTTACCTTGGTTATTTTTCTTTTTCCATAGGATCAGTATGCTAATGCTTTTCTGCATGATGACAATATGAATTTTCGTGTAAACCTCCACAGAATGGTAAGTTGCCTTGATCAGGAACTCTGTAAGGTCAAAGTCAGCCTTGGATTTTTTTCTTCTCTCTTTCACTTCTTGGTTGTATTAGTGATTTGGGTTTGATGTTTTTCAGCTGCTTTGTATTTTAACCTTTGTTAGTTTGTTTTTATTTTAATTTACTTCTGTTTGCCACACAGAGTCACTTGTTGATGTTTAGCCACATAAATTGGATAAATAAAAAAAACAGATGCTTTAGTATTAAGCATTTGCATGGTGATGTTGGTAAATATCTGAAAGTTTCCGGTGAATGTTCGGTGTACTTGGTGTTCTGGTCTTATTAATCTTCCCACCCCTATTCCAGTTGTTCATTGCAGAATGCAAGACTAGCTCATAGTCATGGTCAAGCAGCCTCATCAAGATTTCTTGAGTGGGGTGAGCTTGTAGAACACAGTGGAGAGCAATTTGCATTGAGGCAATGAGAGACAACTAGATCCACAGAGATATTAGGGAATAATATATATGTATGTATATTTTCATATGAGGATAAGGTTGAGTTAAGTTGATATGGCTGATGTAATCAACTACTATCCCATGGGATTTTTTCATGGGTTCCCGGCTATTTCAGGTGTCACTTTCTGCTGTTCTTAGCATTTTTGGAAGCAGTTGGGACACTTATTAACCCCATTAATTTCTTTCCCTGTATCATCCTATACTATGTGACTGCAGGAGGAAAAAGTTAAAAATAGAATGGAGAAAGAGTGGAAATTCCTAAAGCACTCATTTTTAGAACAACTGTAGGATTTAATTTTGTTCCAGCAATAGACAAAGTTAAACCTTTGTTAACACCCTCTTTGGTATTCTTACAACACAACTGACAAAGGAAAGTGAGTTTAACCACAAACAACTCTAATGTCAACTTGCAAAGATTTCAAGTTACCATAACAAGAAGGAAGGGGAGAGTGGACGGAGCTGTTTGCGTAACCGAACTTACATTCCACAAATGCCTTCCACAGATTGTATCCTAGGTTACCGGGGTCAACAGGAGCCTCACAGCCCGCCAACGTAGTTCATTGGAGAACGTGATTGATGACATGGCCAGGTGGGAGGGGGAAATAGGGTCATGAGGGCTGGTAATTTTACGTGATAATTAGTTCTGATTGCATCAGAGTATTTGCCGGAATGTTGCTCATAATAGATGGCTGTATATCTTTTGAAGCGTGACTCATGAATTAATTAGGGCATCTTTCGGAAACTTCACATCTGGGCTGTTTTGAACTAACTCTAATGTATTCTAACTCACTGGCTGGGTTATGTTAGAGGCTCCCTGAGTCAGCTAATCAATGTGCATTGGGCAAAGGCAGCCAGTATGTATCTTGTGTGAATAGCTGCTTTTTCTATTTTTCCAGCTGATAGATAAAGATATAATGATTACATGAAAATCTGTCCAACTATCTCAGTATTTTCTCTCTACTCTGGTTGGTATTGCAGTTGCCTAAGCTACCTTTTTACTTTAAAGCTTAACGAACAAAATAACTGCTGTGGGGTAGAAGAGGATATCAGTGTCTGCAGGGAGAGGAAGTGAAGTAATATGCAGCATGATGTTATCACAGAATTTCCCAAAATTACATACTTGCATCTGACATCAGGATGCTAGCAGATAAAGACTGGATTTGCATGATGATGTCACCATGTTGTGACCAGCTATGGATACCTATACGAGAGAATGAAACCATCCTTTTCTGAGCAGTTTGATTTATATGGAAAATGCTAGTAGTTTTGCTAATCATTGGTTTATACCTTCTGACTAATTCATTTTCATGTGTTTGAAGCCTATGAGACATAGGAAGAAAGCTGCTGATAAGAATCTCCCCTGTCGACCTCTAGTTTGTGCAGTGCTGGGTAAGTCTACCTGCCAGATTTTGTCAACAGCTTCTTCACAGATGGGGGAGAGAAGGATAAAGGGTTGGTGCAGGAGGGAAGATATTTGTAAGCCAATTCTGAAATCCATTTCATTTACCAATATAATGCAGTTCTGTGCTTCCCACCTACTGCTTCCTTTTTTTGGCAAGAAGTAAACGCTTTTCTAGACAAATCCATTCTAAACTAATTGAAGGGTGAGGCAATATATTTATTGTAAAAGACTGTTAGATCGTAATGGAATAACCGGTTAAATTATTTTATATGGGGCGAGTGCTGTATATAAATACAATAAAGTATAGAACGTTTTATGGAGGACTGAATGCAAGGATTCTTAGGAACTCCTCTATTTTACAGGGTTTTTAAAAAATACCGATAGGGGATAGAGGAAAACTAGCAAAGCTGTTTGGGTTATTTTGCCAACTTAGAGTAAATACATTGTGTTTGTATATTGAAGTAAAATGTTTCTGAGTGTAGGTGATGTTGTAAGAGTTCCTCTCTTTCAAATTAGTTATATTTCCTGTCCCTTAGTTCCTTACTGCACAAGCTGTAGGATTTCTCTCTCCCCAACAAGTATAACTTGGAATCATTGTACATAATAATGCTATGTCTGGGTCATTGTTAACAGTGGATAACACTAGCCAAGAATGATATCTTAGAATTTTCAGTTAGAATGGAAACTAATTATAAATCTTGTAATCTTTAAATATTTGTACCACTTTTTTGCAGATCTGATGGTTGAATTTATAATAACGCACATGATGAAAGAATTTCCCATGGATCTCTATGTGTAAGTAACAACTGCATGAAATCCTAGCTAATTTTAAGAGCTCTTCAAAATTCCCAACAATGTTTCTTTTCAATCCATCAAACAATTTAAGAAAAAATTATTTGAATCCCCATTTTTCTTTCCTAAATTATTTAACATAATATGGTAGTTGTTATCTCCAAAGGGAATGTTGTGACGGCTTCTATACACTTGCATGTAAAAAGTTAGGGCCCTCTGATCAAATTGTATGTTTCAATTCATCCCTAAGTGAACAGAAGCTGATATATCCTCTCCATGGTACAAAATTAAACATGACACCTTTCTGGAAAATGGAATACACACTTACTATTTATGTGTAGATTATTCGAAATAAGGAAAAGTGAATATGGCAGGTGCAGAAGTTTTGACAGCCTTTCATTCAGTATTTTTTAATACCACCCTTGGCAGAAATAATAGCTTCCAAGTGTTTCCTGTACTGTAGTTAGCTAAAACACTTTTTATTTTTGCTTTTGGAACTTTTTTCCACTCTATCCTTCAAAATCCTTTAGTTCAAAAATATTCTTAGAATCTTTGCATGTATTGCATCTTTGAGATTCCCTACAGATATTCAATATATTTTTTAATACGAATATACATTACAAGACATACAAATACACATACATAGGAAACACAATTCCTATTATGTTACAGCTCTAGATCGGTCTATTAGCTTTTCTTACATTCATCTTTAACATTTTATACATTTTGTGGTCTATTTTAATTTTAGTTTATATTTACATCTATTTATATTCAATAATTTTCATATAACATAATTTTAAGCCATAATGAGGTGACCCTATATCACATTAAGCCTAAATAAACAAGCAATGGTACAGTTTAGCATTACTTCTAATAATTGTGAGTATATGATATTGTGATGTGATAGAATGCTGTAGCTTTTAAACTTTTATAAGTGGGCATAGATTTTGTTAATCTAAATCAGTGATAGCTAACCTTTTTCTTCTTGCGTGCCAAAAATGGGAGTGTTCACGCACGAGCGCGTGCCTGCATACCACCACACAAACACCCCACGCACACTGCACTGCACATATGTGACCCCCCATTGTGCTGCTTTTCACCCTCTGAAAGCCCTGAAGCCTCCAGAGGGTAAAAAATGGCCCAACGGGACCAGATCATTTAGATCAGTGATGGCGAACCTATGGCACACATGCCACAGGTGGCACGCGGAGCCATTTCTGAGGCCATGCGAGGCGTTGCCCTGTCAGCTCCAGCATGCTTGCGTGTGCTGGCCAGCTAATTTTTAGCCTTGATTCTCGACTGTTTTTCACCCTCCAGAGGCTTCAGATGCTTCCCTGAAGCCTCCGGAGGGTAAAAAACAGCTCTACAGGCAAAACGGAAGTCCGTTCCTGAATGCAAGTGTGCTGGAGCTGATTATGATTTATTGAACAAACAATTTTTGATTAAGTTCAGAAAACATATTAAACCATAAATCATGATTTGCAAAATTAATGGTTGGGTTCATGCAATACATGCTGCCAGAATAATAAAAATCATATTTCGCATTTGGTGTGAACCCAGTTAATATTATATCCAGTCTAGTTGGAAGCACTATTTTTGGTTTGATTGATTTGAATTCTAATTTTTTTTAAAAAAGCTGTTAAATGTTTCATTTTCCTTTTTCTTGGAACCTAGATTATTTGTGTGGAATATTTCAACCACAATTCAGATTTCCAACTAATATCAACTAAATTTAATAACTCCACATGTATAATGGTATACTGAATATTCCATACTGATAATTTGAGGTATTGTATTACAAGTAGTTGGGATATTAATATGTTTCAACATTTTCAGGCCTTGACCTCAATAGCCACAGTTCTGTATGACACATCATTTTTAGAGCTACTTACTGTATTTTTCGGAGTATAAAATGCTTCGAAGTATAAGATGCACCTAGCTTTTGGGGAGGAAAACAAGAACAAAAAATCTGCCTTGCCTCTGCCTCCCAGCAATTTGCCTCCTTGCAGCAAACAGCAAATAGCCTGGTCAGCTTCAGCACAGCCTGATTTAACATAAACAGCTGATTGACGGTTGCTTGCTGTTCCAGGCTGCGGCGATCACTGCTGCCCATTGCTGCCGTCGCCGCCCATCACTGCTGCTGCCTATTGCCGCCTCCGTGTGCATTGGATGACTTGAGGCTCTCTGTCTAACCCACTGCACGGAGTTGTTGAATATGCTGCCCTAAGCTCTCAAATGAAAGATGGGTCATAAATCTATTAAGTCACTGTGGCTTAATTCATATAATGAAAAATCTTAAATGACAATAGCTAAGATAAGACATCTCATATTAAACCTAACCGAGCAAACATAATGGCTTAGCAAATTATCTGAAGCAACTCACCGTGTGCATTAAATTGCAGACTAAGATTTTCTTGAGGTTGGGGATGCGGATATAATATGAGGGAAAGAGCAAACAGAAGGATTGAGAAATATTTAATCATTGAAAAAGAAACAGTAAAAAAAAAAGCTGTGGGATAATCCCCTCCATTTGATTGTGAAAATGTATGTGCTTTTTTTGACTGTCTTTTGCTTCATTTTTATCTTTGGGCCAAGTGTGTGCTGTTGAGTTTCCATCAAGGAAGTGCTTTCATTTGAAGTTTTCTAAAGCATTTCACAGACTTGCACAATGCAACAACAGTGGTTGCCATGTGACAACACTAAGATGAAACAAATCGGATTATTTCCTAGTTTAACTTAAGAGTTTAAAAAGTAACTCAATGATGAAGCAATGATACAAAATACTAAAAGGAACTTTTTTTTAAAAAATGGCAATTATTTCCTGAAAGCCATTGTCAACAAGTTTAAAGTGCAGTGCACCTAAGGGCAGGTAAGAGTGTTTTTCAAGTGTTTTGTAAACATTCAGTTATGCCACTGCCAGGTTTACACTGTTCAGGCTAGTCTAATGCTACAAGTTTTGCAGCCTGAAAAATGCTGAAGCCCAGAGGATACTTGATTGAAAGGCATTTTCTTTAATGAATATTACTCAGCTTTCTTAAAGATTCTCCCCTGTTGGAGGAAATGTCCATCTAGGTTCTGTTCCAAGTGGGGGAGAAGACACTGGAAACATGGAGACTGCTTGGAAAGATGGTTTAATGGTGGACAGCAGAACCACATGGTTTTAGGTCCTGGGCAAAAGGCTTCAAGATGTTTCAAGATGTTTCAAGATGTTGAAGACCACCAGAAAAGGGAAGGGATTTCTGGGAGTGCCTACGGTTTATAGCCTCTGTTGGGATCCATCCCAGAGTTTTCTGTTCCTGTATAAGAATTGCCCTGATTGGTGGTCAGACTCCCAGGGGGTGGGGGTCTTGCCTAACTTTTTAGGCTGTCTCCTGAAGCTTGGCTGAGCTTGCTAAAATGCAGTGTGGTGAGTTAATCCTATCATGTCCTGAGGGCCATGACTTAATCCCATCACCCTGGAGTTGAAGTAGGGGGCAGGGATCTGCAGGAAGCTGCTTTGTCTTTAAACTGGTTTCTCCTTTTCTGTCATCCAGGTGAAGGAAGGTAGCACCCACCCATCCCTCTCCTAGAATATGAAATATCCTGGGAAATATTAAAGGAGGTAGAATATTATATTTCTTTGGATGAGAAATGGAGAAACAGGCAGGAAACAATCACTCATTCTTAATATCCCCCACCTTTCTAAATGGCCCATTAAAGTCACTGGCAACTCACTCATCCCCCCACCCTTGTCAATGCTCTGAGCTAGTCTATTGTACATAACAAAGGATCTACCCCCTTCAGGCAGACCCATA
>JANHFT010002755.1:85523-102833 GCA_032467955.1 Pseudoxenodon macrops | reverse complement strand
GAAGACCACCGGAAGCCAGTGCAGCTCGCGCAGGAGGGGTGTTATATGGGAGCATCAAGTTGCTCCCGCAATTACCCACGCGGCCGCATTCTGAACCAGTTGGAGCCTCCGGGCATAAATGGAATAAAGTACCATTCTTATGATCCTTGCAATCTGTTCCATCACATGCTTCTCTAATAGTGATTAGTGGTTAACTCCAGGATGGTAGTATGTACTCAAAAAGAATAGTATGCTTGCATCTTAGAACACTCTGTGATCCATTCCTACTTTAGAGAAGTCAGCACAGGCTTAACAACCATTTGTTGAATAACCATTCAAAATTACAACAGCATTGACAAGTTACTTAGGACTGTTTTTCATACTTATGACCATTGCACATGGTCACGTGACCCACATTTGGACACTTGGTAACTGGTTCATATTTAGGATGGTTGCAATGTCCTGGGGTCGTGTGATCACTTTTTGTGACCTTTTGACAAGCAAGTCAATGGGGAAGCCACTGCATTTCTAGCAATAGCACTTAGACATATATTGCTTCACAGACCTCTCTAAGTGGTTTACAGAGTCAGCCTACTGCCCCCAACAATCTGGGTCCTCATTTTACCAACTTCAGAAGTATGGAAGGCTGAGTCAACCTTGAGCCAGTCATGATCAAATTCCTGAAGTAAGCATTGAGTTAGCCTGCAGTACTGCATTCTAGCCATTGCACCACCACAGCTTTTACTAATTTAACAACTGCAGTGATTCATTTAACAATTATGACAAGTTGGGGCAAAAGCCCACTTAACAACTGTATCAATTAGCAATAGAAATTTTGGGATCAATTGTCATAAGTCAAGGACTACCTGTATCTTGTTTCAAGAGTCCATATGCACTATAGATAAACTGGTATATTCCCTTTTTATGACCTGTAATCCCTTCATTCAGGGTGTAGGTAAATAATTGCTGTGGCAAATACCAGAGATGATGAAATCAAGCACAAATGACAGAGCTCAGGCTGATATTTTGTTACTTTTTTTTATTCTTGCCAGCATAACTGATAATTTCTCTCTCTCTCTCTCTGTGTGTGTGTGTTTGTATGTATATACTACTTTACACTATAGGTTTATTAATATTTCTTTAAATAAATTATGTATGTCCTATACACCACCCTGAAATAATGTAGATGAAGAGTGAAATAATAACATTTTAAATAATATTGATATTTTGTTAGAATTTATATGGGAAAAACTGACAGTCGTTAAAGTGAGCCATACTTTTGAGAAACGAATGTCTGTCCATTTCTAAGTTGGTTAGTTGTCAACTGATACTAAAAATCTGATTATCATCAATAGGAATAAAATGTTTTTTAGTTAATATATTTTTCAATCAACAGCTGATTTTCAAATTCATTATTATTCTATTATTATTCTATTCCTCTTCTGTTTAATAAACAGTGTGAGGGTAATCTGTTCCATAATTAAATGCGGGAATATTTGCAGTGCATGATTTAAGAAGTCAAAATGGCGGCCCTGCTGGTACAGTCAAAGTTCTATTTGTTTTTTGTTTTTATTGATGTTGCACATAAACATTTATTGTTGTCAGACTCTATCATGATTCTCACCTTGCCTTTTTTGACTATACCTTGTGGATACCCCTGGCTGTTGGTGGTGGTCAAAAAATTACCGTATGTTTTGAGAAGAAGGTTCCTCTTGTAAAATTCTGTTATTATCTGATAAATTGCTTAGAATACACTAGTGTTGATAAATGTGATCTGCTTAAAGAGAAATCTTTTCATTTGATTTAGTACTTTGAGGATTAATTGCTTGCCCCACTAAATTGCTTCATAAAACTGCATACCTTTTTTAAAAATTCAATTTCGTCATGGTATGATTAGTTAGAGCAGTCCACAGTTTTGTATGTTAATTACACTAGTTTATTCTGTACTTTTAATGATTATTAATACTTGCACAGCATATTTTGGTTTTATATTTGTTGGCTGCTCCTTTAAAATCTCTGGTCCCTTTTCTTTTTCAACTTAATGATATTCTTAGCAAAGAGGAGAAATTACTCTACAGAATGCAGCAGGAAGGCAACCAATAATTCCTTGTAACTTCATCATCAATAATATTTCTATTAGAAGATCCTGGCTGGTAAATAAATGTTTTAAAAATACTGATTAGCTTTTTCTCCTCATGGCAGTTAATGATTTAGTATAATATTATTAAAAATATGCAGTAGAAAGATTGGAGAAAATCAACAGTACAATTCTATAGAACTGGCAGATGGTAAAATAGAACCATGCTGACCTTTGTTGCAATTATATCCCAACTAAATGTTCAAATCAGGAAGGATCAAGTCAACCTATGAAGGAAGTTTTATATATTAAGTATTTTACAATGGAAAGACTTTTTCCCATTGTTTAGCAGTGCAAAATGTATGTCTAATTGGTTTTAGTAACACATTATAAGAATCAGTCTTCTAAACAAACACCTTGAGAGTTGCTGTGGAACGTGCATCCTCCTTACCAGGTATAAACACCCAAAAGACATTTTATAATAATTACGTAATTATTATCATGGTGGAATTGGAGTCTCATCAGGATGCTGAACCTGGAGGATCAGATTGCTTAAGTATTTCTGTAATTTAGGACCTGATTTTTATCCTAAAATGTATACTAAAATATAATTGTACTTTTGTATAAGGTATACAAAAGTGGCCCCTTCAATTTGTTATAGTAGAAATATTTATAGATTACATTCTAATCATCAGGTACAACTGATGAACAGATATAATTCATGATTACTTATGCTATAAAAAAGCTATATAATAGCTTTTATGTTACCAGAAAACTTGTTACCACTTTTTTCTACAATTGATTCAACATGGCAACTTAACATGTTTATGAGATAATATTTAAATTCTAACCATTATGGAAAGTATCAAAATGCATCTACAGACTTACATAGCTTGTGATAAATATTTTCTAAGCGTCTTACTGAAAAATATGGCACTTTGTACATGCAATTACTAAGTATGTGTCTCAGCCTTTTCCAGTTTGAATAGTAGATGTATATGGAATTTGGGGAATCGGACCCTGTGTTCTCCATGAGGTGTATTTTGGCATATACATCATATTAATCCATAGGTGGCTTGGTTTGACTTTGTCAGAAGTGTGACTCTAACTATTAGTGTTTGTAAATTGTGGCATACAATTTAGTGTTATATCTGAATTATGCTTATACAAAATGCCATGAATAAACATACAGTTGGCTTATTGCAGAGTATGGATTGAGTGTATATGTTAAAATTATGGTTATAATATAAGAAGAGTCCTCTGATTCTTTTGTGAGCTTGTGGTTTGACTCTATATTCACTATCTTTCATACGTTAAAAATACAAGTTTGCTATGATTATGTCTCTGTCCTAGATTTTATGCAAGCATATCACTGTTTCTTATGATTATTTTAGGAACTGGAAGTATAATTGAAACTGATTTATAGAGACACATAGAAGAACCTATTTGCAAATAAGCAATGTTAGTTTGGTAGCAAGTTTATTGTTTAAAAGAAACATGATAGTGACTTTCCATACACTAAATGGCAGATAATATATGTTTGTACCGTACATGTAGCTGGAAAAGAGTTCTAGGGTCTAATAAGATATCAAATTATGGGAAGGTATAATGTATCTGCTTTCTTTGCTTATGTAATAGTTCTTGCATATTTTTTAGCAAAGATCTCTCTCTTCCATCTCTATAGTGATATACTTCAAAATACCTTTTTCCCCCTGTTAAGTCTTTTTCTTTTGAGTAAGACACAGCTATGTTCCAATCATTTGATCATCCTATCAAATTTAACTGATCCTGATGACATTCTATTTACCCTCCTGCATTAGGAATTCAACTTATCCATATTTGTTTCCTATACTCTCCTCCTCAATGTAGACAGTTTTGAAGCTGTAAATTGCACCCTTACTAGTTTCATTGTTGTAGTTTGCTACAAGGCTGTAAGTCCTTCCTTTGTTCTTCTGCTTTTCCCTTGTCTTTGACATTATTGGTTCAAGTCTGTGACAGAATAGTCAGTTCTGGCTTTTCTCATTGTCTTCTTTTTTTCTTAATTTAGCACCTTCCTGATGAAATTGGCAAGGTACCCACCAAACATACCTTTTCAAACTTTGTTAGTTTGGAAAGGTGTATTTGGTGGCACCTCTTACCAAAGTCTTCACTTAGGTTGCATAGCCCATCGTCAAAGAAACTAGACACCTGGTAGCACACTCTATATTGCCACTTGTTCACTTTCAGCATCCTCTTCTCTCTTCTTATGCTATGGAACCTTTGCTGGAAGGACTAGCAAGAATTCTTCTTTCCCTTCCAGTTTATTTTCCTGTTGAGGGACTTATTTTCTCTGAAGAGTTTTTCATGATCTATTCTGGTGATATTCATCTCTTCGTGAATTATTAAGATAAAAGGTAAAGGTTTCCTTGTCTAGTTGTGTCTGATTCTAAGGCATGGTGTTCATCTCCATTACTTGGCTGATGGATCTAGTATTGTCTGAAGACATTTTCTGTAGTCATGTGGCCAGCATGGCTACATGCCAAAGGCTCTTGGAACACATACCTTCCCACCAAGGTGGTGCCTATTAATCTATTCGTATTTGCATGCTTTTGAACTGCTGGTGGGCAGGAGTGGGAGCTCACCCTGTTGCGCAGTACTCAGGTCTCAAACCGGGCTGTCAATTTTCCAGGTGACAAGCTCAGCATCTTTAACTGCTAAGCCATCGTGCCCCATGAATTATTAGGAAGGGTTAATTATTGGTGGAACAGGGGGGTTAAAGTGTCTCAGCAACCTGTCTATAACAATTTAGATTCATGTAACTGGAAGACATTCTTCTCTCATCATAAATGAGTCTGTACTTCGTTTTTTCTTTATTTTTTATTCTTATGTGACAGTAAACAAATAAATCGGTAAATTATAATAGAGAATTCTCATCAGCATGATGTGATTTGAAAATTTCATTTAGAAGGAGAAATAAACCAGAGGTATGAACCAAATGTAAACCTGTATAAAAGATTGATAATTTTATTCCCAACAATAATATACTCATTTTTTATTCTGAAGAATTGAAAAGATTCCATATGATTTTATTCACATGAGTAATAAACTGCTGTTCTTTGAGTAAAATGAGGATGACATTAATTTAGTTATCCCTTCCATAGTACTGCAGGGGTAGAGTCAATTACTAAAATAGTCTTCTTATTAAAAAATACATTGTTCTCCCAAATCTGCCTATCCTGATTTCTAATAACAATACAGTATTTCCATTTTTAGCCAACTAACTTATTCTTTACTTTCTGGGTCCTTTTATTCTCCTCTGCTTACTAAGCACAAGCAATAATGATAAAGGGGCTTTTCAAAGGTCAATCTCTTCACCAATTTTGGGTATTTTAATAAGCAGTACAGGAATGATACACCTCATAACTATAGAACCAAGGATTGGGGAAAAAATAATTAAAAATAATTGGCCAGTTTGGTTAATTATACAATACATCTAGTTTGGTTCTTGATAATATAATGCTAAACAGAAAAGTAAAGTTTAAGAATTTAGAAGCTTAATTCTAGACCAGGTAATAAAGCAAATTTTTCAGTTTGAATTTAATTGTCCTTTAAAACTAATTGCCTATGTTCTTACCTGTAATCATTACCGGACTACATATGGTCGATATACAGTAGAAGCCATGCATGATATATAGAGGAAAACATCTCTGGTTTACATAATTCTATATTTCATTTTTTTATTCATTTGGAGATACAATCCTTTAAATTGATTTAGCAAATGTTCTTTTTCATTAGAAAGGGCATCTCTAATATAAAGAATAAACATATTTTTAAAATACTTTTGGAAGCTGGGTATGATTCACAAAACATGTCTCTAACAGGAACCACAGATGCATCTTGCCTTTTAAATGAAAAAAGTTTGTAATGAAATGGCTAATTAGATTACTAAGCATGATTAAAATATTTTTACTTTTTGCCATTGCCAGGCATTTTTAAATGTTGGAGGACCAGAATCAAAATCTATTGTCAGCTATTTTGAAGCATTGAGAAAAATTATAGCCCATATATAATCTCAGTTATTGAAATTAAATCAGTACTTGCTAAAAAAAACTTGGGTAGGAAACTATAATATAGCATCCAATTTTATAAAGACTTAAAAAAAAAAAAAGGAATCATTCCATACTGTTGTATAACTCTTGATTAGTGAACCAATACTATTTGAAAGTTGAATAAAGGTAACATTTAAGATATATCTACATATTAAAGTAGATTTACCATCATTATCTATTTCCCTCTTCGAAGTAGATGGATGGTTCGAAATGTGAAAATATTTTTTTATTTTAACGAGCTAAATAACATTTCAAGAAGGCAGACAAATTCAGCATCATTATAGAGAGCTAAAAAAGATACCAAATACCTAATCTAACCTTTCAGAATTGTATTTATATGCATATTTCATATTATCCATAATACACAATAATCAATGATCATATAACTCATGAAAACTTCAGTATAGGAGAGATACATATTATTCACAATTTTGAGAATTTTGAATATTTGATTATCAAGCTTTAGAAACAGGCTTTAAAATAAATTTAAAATCCAGTGTTCTACTCTATATAAGGACCACAGAAAATTTGATTCAAAAAAAGATGAGAATGGTTATTTAAGATTCATATCTTTGGGTCCTTAAATAGCTAGAATATAGTTCAGAGTGAACAGAGGATATTTGTCTAATATAAAGGCAACTACATTTATTCACTTAAAATGCTATTTTGAATTTTATATTTCATAGAACAATGAATCTGAAAATAGTTGATTGAATGAGACTGCTTTAGTGTTTATTAGATTAATTCCCTATTATTAACAGCAACAACAATAATAATAATTAACAATTGCATTGTAAAAACCTCCAATTACAGTCTTTATGTTTCTTCCTAGCTAAGTAATTAGTACTATAATCTATAGATATTTGTCCATCTTTTCCTTGTGTGTCCAATCACACTTGGCCAATTAAGAATTCTATTCTATTCTATTCTATTCTATTCTATTCTATTCTATTCTATTCTATTCATCTTCTTAAGAAAGCTCTTGCTGTTATATGGCAGATGTGCACTGTAAAATCTTTCTAGAGCCAATGATTGTATGCAGTGTTAGTGATAAATGAAAAATGATCATACTGAGACATTTAATCTCTGCCCCTCTGCTTTTTGCCATAGCCAGGGAGTCAAAGAGCAGTGATTTAACAGAGTTGGAGTAAGAGTACTCTGACGCTTTACTCATCTTAAATCTACAGCTGTGAGATGTGGCAGAAAATTAGCTCATTCTTCAAATCCAGTAGATAGGCCCATTTGCTTGGTATCTAGAATGTGATGAGATATAGAAAAGTATGTGCCAGGGAAGAAATCAAAAGCATTCAGCATCTTCCCTCTTGCAAGCAGGCCAGGACCAGATAAAAGGAGAAAAGCTTGAAAAGCTATTGAAGTCTCAGCCTGCCCAAGCAGACTGACATTTCCTCCTCCTCCATCTTCCCACAACAGCTACACAAAGGATACATCCATATTTAATGGAAATGAACAGGTATGAAAGACATTTTCTGTTATCATCTCATAATGCTTTTGACTCATATCTCTTCCCGCAGGCTGAAAAATGAATGCACTTTTGCTCTCAGATTAAACTATCCCTTTGTTTAGCTTTGCCCATTTCAGTTTATTTGTGTGTCTACTAGAGGTTCTCTTTTAACCTGTGACCCAACCACTTTATATTTATTACCGAGAGAGGGGGAAAAGCTTGTTCAAAGGAAGAGGTTGCATGATTAAAGCCTGGCTAGAATGAGAATCCTCTCTGCCTCTTTTTTAATAGTTTCCTTGACACAAATACAGGAACTTGCACATGCAATAGCAGAAACACGTGGGGGAGGGGAATAGGTAGAATTATAAAATTACAGAGTTAGGAAAAGGTTGTTGAGTCCAACCTTCTGCAGGAGCATCCAGCTAGGTAGTTGCTTAGCCATTACTTAATGCATCCACTGAAGGGAATCTACCATCACTTTAGCTAATCGCTGTATTGTTCTTGCTGGAAAGTTTTTCCCCCCTAAAATTCAAACAGGTAATCCTTTCTTGTACCTTAAGTCCATTATGCCTTATTTTGTATTCTAGAAT
Source organism: Pseudoxenodon macrops (assembly GCA_032467955.1). Lineage (NCBI taxonomy): Eukaryota > Metazoa > Chordata > Lepidosauria > Squamata > Pseudoxenodontidae > Pseudoxenodon > Pseudoxenodon macrops. Next base: position 94,637 of record JANHFT010002755.1, on the reverse strand, counting down.
GAGAAATAACAGGTCTACATGGGGCTGCCTTAGAAGGCTACTCAGAAGCTGCATTTAATGCAATCTGTGGTGGCTCACATGCTTATTGCTGAGGACCTCTAGTGCAGGGGTCCCCAATCCTCAAGCCACAGACCAGTGGCCTGATAGGAGCTGAGCTGTACAGCTGGAGGTGAGTGGCAGGCAGGTGAGCAAAACTGAACACCCCTCCCCCCCCGGGGAAACCAGTCTCTGATGCCAAAAAGGTTGGGAGCAGTTGCTCTAGTGCTATATCTTACTGGAACTTTGGGAACTCCTTTGGCTTCCAGTAAGCTTCAGATAGTGATGGTTTAAACTTTAAAGGTATAAAAGCCAGTGGTGAAATCCAATTTCTTTTACTACTGGTTCTGTGGGCGTGGCTTGATAGGTGTGGTGTGGCTTTGTCGGCATGGAAGGGGAAGGATACTGCAAAATCCCCATTCCCTCCCCACTCCAGGGGGAAGGATATTGCAAAATCTCCATTCCCACTCTGGAGCCAGCCAGAGGTAGTATTTGCCGGTTCACCGAACTACTCAAAATTTCCACTACCGGTTCTCCGAACTATTCAATTTTCTTCTACTGGTTCTCCAGAACCTGTCAGAACCTGCTGGATTTCATCCCTGATAAAAGCCCCTTTTGACTTGGCATTGGGTATTTACGGAATTATCACCTACATGTAGATTCATTGCATCCGGTGCATTATTTTCAGGCTGGGATATTTACAGTCCCTCAGTGTGAGACTGTTGGACATGAGTGCATTTTTTTCAGTATGTGCTCTGTTCCTGTGGAATATTCTACTAAGATAAGGGTAATGTCCTCTCTTATGGTTAGATGAAGATTTTCATCTAACCATCAGATGAGGATTTTCTTACGAAATATTGTTTCTATTGAGGCTTTTAATGTAAATGTCCCTTACTGGGCAACCATTGTAGGTTGGATTTTGTGTCTTATTCCTCCTCAGTTAGCTTTTCAAGGCTAAACAGTCCAAGCTTCTTGAATTAGGGTTTACCTCTTTTCTCCTCTCCTCTCTTACTAACAAATATTGCAACCGCCCATTTAGGAATGAGTGGAATGCCCCCAACCCCCGGCCCTCACAGGCAGCCCAAAGGAAAACCATGGTCACCGGTATCAAAAGCTGCCCAAAGAACTAACAAGAACAGATAGGCTGCACTTCCTCTACCTAGGTCATGACAAAATCCAGATCAGTGACTAATATTGTTTCTATCCCAAGATAGGGCTTGAACCCTTATTGAAAAGGTGATAGATAATCATGAATAATGATGCATTCATGGCAAACAGATTTGGCATTAACTACCAGGACCTTCAGGCCATTGGTGCCAGCAAACCGCCCAGTCCCCAGGATGAGGTTGACAGGGCTGGAAGGTGTGACTGCCAGCAAATGGAGGTCTTCTTTCCCCTGGAACAACTATCTACATATTTTTTATTCTAGTTTCCAGACCATCTTATTTACTTATTTTTAAAATGTTTTATTTTTTAATTCTCATATCTCTGAAATAAATTCCAAAATAAAACATAACATGGTTAAATATTTTCCAGTCTGAATTTTTCCAAGGAAAATGTTGGAAAGCATGTTGCTTTAGTCAAGTTTTATCTAAAGGGCCTTAATGAAGGACACATTGTGCAGCTCTAAAGTAACTGATCATAAAGGGAAGGCAGGAAGATTTAATACGTTAGTTATCAAGTACAAGTTACCTTTCTAAAGCTAACACCCTCCCCCTCCCCCCCCCCAACATAGCAATTTTCTCCCATGCTCAACAGTTAAAAGAAAATACGGTTAGGAACCAAACCGGTACTGTAGTTTACTGAGACTGAAATGAAAAACAAATGTCTTTTTTCCCCCTCAATTTTTAAAAAAATTATAAAATGAAATGCAAAAATACCAAAGCAAATAGGAAGGCATGGTGGGGAGGAAAGGGGGAAAGAAAAGGGGTGGGGGATGGAGAAAAAAAAGCATTGACTTCCGACTCCCTCTGTTGCAGTAGAATAAACATCAAACCCCAACTTTTTACTTTTCCATCATAATATAAACTAGCCATTTCTATAACAACAAATCAATCTAATCAGTAAAACCCAACATCAAAGTTTCATTTCCCCCCCTCAAGTGCAAAGTTCAGAAGTGGTCTCCATGTAGCAACCAAACTACTTATATTCTTTTCTTTGATCAAAAGGGTCAGTTTAGCCATCTCTGCCAACTCCCATCAGCTTCTGTGGCCGTTCTTCCATGGTGGGAATTGAAATGTCCTTCCATTTTTGTGACAAATTGTTTTCTTTAAAAAACAAACAAACCCTAGAGAGAATACAAAGGGCTTGCAAAAGAGTTTTCTTTTTGTTCTTCTATCCTGTGTTGGGTTTCCCTTGGAAGTTAAAAGCCAATGGGAGCTGCATATTGCTTTAGGGCCACAGGTTGGGCACCTATAGATTACATAGAATTGATCAATAAATGATTTATTACATCTGCTCAGAGGCAAATTATGTTTCAAAAATTATAAATTAGGCCTCTAATTCTGGACAAGATTGTACATTTAAAATAGCATAATGATATGATTGAGGGACTCCCAGCCTCAATATGTCAATATAAAAAAAAATTCCCATCTGGTGAAATTACCAACCAGTTTGACTACCTTGGTTGGTAATTTATATTGAGGAATGAACAAGGAACCCTGTTGTTCTCTGTATCTTCTCAGAAGATCCCAGTTAAAAAAAACAAACTGTTACAGTATTCCCTGGCTTGTCAGGTGTGGTAGGCTTCTATTTCCCTGGCTTGTTTTTTGATCTACTGATCCTGTATGTTTTTTGTTGGTAATAGTTAGATTGTTGTATACCATCCAGAGATACTCTCTATGAGATGGGCAGCATATACATTTGATTGGTTGGTTGGTTGGTTGATTGATGAATACATTTTCTGGCTGGTTAGTTTCCTTTTTCCCAGTCTGGTCTCTGCTATCTCCAATATATCCCAATACATATCCAGTATATGGGATTATGATGATTTAGTGTGAGATAGATAGGCTGATAATGAGATTAGATGTAAGTGACAAAATACTACATTTTTGCCTTCCTTTCTTGAATGTTTGGTAACCCTTTCCAACTATTCAGACACTGATAGTGCTGTTGTTATCAAAGAATGAAATCACCAAATCTTCCTACTACCCAACTCTCTCATATTTCTAAAATGACATTTTGCAAACTCTTGACTAAATAGGAAGAGTCTGGGGTACAGCAAATGCTCTGTTCTCCAACCGATAGCTTAGGCGAAATAAGAATGTGTGCCAGGGATGGATTGAAATATTCTCTCAATCACATGTTATTGTTAATGAAGGGGTTCCTTACCAGCAGTTTGTGAATAACAAATATTCATTCTCCAAATGCTAGCACAGTAGGAAGAAAGATCATGCTTGATGTAGCTTATAAGAAATCAGTAACTTTTATAAGTACCAAGCCTCAGGAAAGTTAATTATTTTTCTACTCCTACACAACATTAGCAGTGCATTATGATGCTGGGTTAGGCTAAGTGACATCTTACATCCTCAGTAGGTGGAGAAAAGCAGTATATTTTTGGATTCAGTTGTTCTTCCTGCTGTTTCAGGTGGAGGGTAGGTTTAATATATATATATTTAAATTAAGAGAAGTGATTTCCTTCCTTCCTTCCTTCCTTCCTTCCTTCCTTCCTTCCTTCCTTCCTTCCTTCCTTCCTTTCTTCAGAATTCTGAAAGTTAACAAAAAAATTAAACACTTTCCATTTCAAATAAAATAAAACAGAAGCATAACATTGTAATTAAATAATTGAGGCAATAAAATGTGTCCAGTTTTACAAACAACATAACAAATTTTTGCCACATCAAAGCAAACGGAATCATACTAGTCTGACAGAAATGGCTTTATATAAAATGAATCAGGCTAGTCAGAGAGATAAGGAAGAGGTCCTTGCCTCCTTATAGAAGTTGCGCTGTGGCACAAAATGGCCAATGAATTCAATGGATCCTTCTTTACAATGACCAATAAGGAAAAGAAGAAAAGAATAAATTCGTGTTCTCATCCTTTCTATAGAATTAAGTGAAGTTTTAACCCAAAGTTTATTATCACAAATAAGACTTTGTAGTCAGACATTTTTCTTATTCATTTTCTTGATAAAGAATAATTGAGTTACTTTTTGCAGATAAGCAGAATTGTCTGTTTAAAATTGGTTTTGCTTGTCCTTTTTTCTCATTATGGAATATTGAAGTGTACTGTGCAACTGTTTGATAAAATGAAATCCTTAAAATTAAAAATAAATAACTTCTGCAAACGTTCTGTAGAAGCTAAAGAATATAATTAATTTTGAAGGTTCAATTTGGAAGAAACGTACAGGGAAAGTAACTTGAAACAATAGAAAATTGCAATACATTCTGGTGAAATGTTTGTCATGTCACATGACCACTGACTGACTGTGTGTGTGTGTGTGAGAGAGAGAGAGTGAGAGAGACAGAGACACAGACAGACAGACAGTGACAGAGAGAGGCGAAGCTATAAAGATCATTGGTTGTTGCTGCCTCATTTAAATAAAATTCTTTTGTGCAGCAACCTCAGTGTTACTCACATTCTGGTGTGCCTTGTTGTTAGGTACAGGAATATGGATATAATTGTGCTCAGTAGTTGTAAATTGTTTGTTGATATAAAGAAGACAGTGGAGATATATATTTTTTTAGTCTTGCAAGAGCCTATTAAAGTAGCTTTACAATAAAATAGAATTAGCTCATCTGGTTGTGTTTCTTTTCTGGTTTACCTCATAAACATCAATCTTGCAAGTCTAAAAATGCAAATCTTCCCACCACTACCCAAAAGACTGTCTCTTTTACAATAAAAAAAACCTAGGGAGAGTCTATTCTGTTTCTATTGCCCCACCCACTATTCAGTTGTGGACTATGGTGTCTCTTCTTTGACTGTTCCCTTGCTGGTGTCTCTTTGCCTATTTTCCCAATACAGTTACAGATATATAGACAAACAAACAAGCAAACAAACAAACAAACAAACAAACAAACAGAAAGACAACATACAAATGGGGTTCTTGTGTGACAAAGGATCTCAGATACGATTTATTTTCTAATCTGCTGGATATATACATTTCATTTATTTATCCCTTAAGCTTATGATAGAGCATAGAGAAATTGAGATAATAAATCAGAACCATTATTAGGCTTGAAACTTTAATTCCTTCAGTTTCAGATAAAATAGAGGTAAAATAATTCCTCTGCATATAAAGAACTTACCCTATATCATTGGGCTTATGTTACATAAAATATATTTGCATATTTTCTGAAATATGTTTATTTAGCTATTAACCTCTTACAAATGAGGAAATCTATTTATTTTAGAATGTGCTACTCTTTAATTTTTCCCTGTGGGGAAGTTCTTGCACTATTTGAAATTATACCCTTATTTTCTCTTATTTTTTATCTCTATAGAGATAAGAACTATTATCACTTTTACCATAAAAACAAATCTTGAAAAAGATAATCGTTGGATGGTTTCTATAGCCATAGATCTTTTTTTTTTTAAATACATAAATCTTTCAAAAGATTTATGAAATCCTTTTGAGCAGTATTCCATTATCCTCGTAACTTCCTGTTATACATTATCTTAACCTCCCAAATTATAATAGCATTGCATTGTGTCTAACATTTAATTGGTAGATTTATGGGAACATAAATTCAGATTATCCCATCTGCCTCAATCCACATTTCATATAAAGCACAAGATGTATATTACAATTTGGCCATGGAGTTCCCTTAGTCTTTAAGTTAAATAACTATGAAGTTGTTGACGGGGCAATTGGGAAGCTATCTCTAACCATATATCTATGTACTTTTGGCTATGAAAAGTAAGGGATGCCTTTTGACTGTTCTTAAATCAAGAATGAAAGCGTTTTCTATTGAGTTTTAATTGCTAAGTCGTCATTTTTGGCTGTGAAACAAGAGAAAAAGTTCTCTGAAATGTAAATATCCCAATAACTGCATATCAGCAAAGAAAGTGTACATGCTCATACTTATGTAGTTTCTAAACAAACTTCATAGTTTCAGTTCTGAGCAAAGTCCAAAAGTGGACCAGTTTTAAATATAAAATGAAAAGAAAGCTTGGTGACAAATGAATGATTTAATTTTGTTAATTTTGTTCTATTTAGAGTCATATATTCTTACAACTGTTCACTTTAAGTTTTCTCTGCTAATATGCTACTGTGGATTAAAATATTTCTATTGGCCTTTATAACCTTCATGTATAGCATAACAGTCTTCTCCCTTTCAGGGCTATCATCAACCACTTCAATCCAAAGATAGAGTCCTATGCTGCTGTTAATCACATCTCACAGCTGTCTGAAGAACAGGTGAGTCGCATACTTCTTTTCTAGTGATACCTAGGTCATTCTTGATTATACGCTGTAGTCTGGAAAGGACTATTCCCCCAGCTAGCTGAGACAAAAGTAGTTTGGTAGCAAAGCATATACTTACCAAACTCTCATTATAGCAGTTTATGAACAGGAAATGGAATTTCAGATGCTACGCAATTATAATCCTGGAAAGCAGCATGACAAATAAGATAGACTTCCTCAAGAATGATTTAGAATTGCATAAGCGTGGCAACGGAATCAAAATGTTCTCCTTCGTAAGGCATTGGCAGGTACTATTAGAGCAATAGAAGGGATGCTGCTTTATTCTGGTAGACAAAAGTAAGACATAGTAGTAAATGTAGTGTTTTCGTGATTAATGAATTCACTAAACCTTAAACATCTATTTTAAGTACATCTCTGGATGAAGGTATTTTTTCATAAGAGTAATTGGGATTAGTGTTTCATAATTTGGCCTGGTTTCTTTTCTCCTTGCCCAATGGAAGAAAGTAAAAGAAGTTGAGAGAAGAAAAAATTGGCAACTGTGTTGAAATACCATCTGTAGAAAAGGAATGGGGTTTTGTGAATTGCAGACTAAGGCAGCTATTTGTCATAGGCCAGCTCCACTTTTCTCTACTGTAATTAATGATTGAGATGTTCTACAGCACGGGTGTCAAACTGGTGGCCTGCGGACCAGATGCGTCACACGCAGGCCACACCCTCACCCTCACGGTATGTCACATGACGCGATCGAGTTTGACACCCGTGTTCTACAAGAAGTGAGTAAAGTAAAAGGCAGCTGATGGCAGATCCTCATTCCTGATGGGTTCAGTTTATGGAGTTGCCGTTCAGAATGAATAAAAAGGAAAACCCCTTTTTTTGAGCCAAAGTTTACTCCTGGTGGCTGTGTGGAAAAGTACACATAGAGGTTTTTTTTGTAATAATATGAACATGATTTCAAATTGTTACCTTCTAGATCCCCCACCCCAATTTTTACAGGTTAGCCTCCAGCATGCTTTTTCATGAACATTTAAGATACTTAATTCGCCCACTCTGGCAAAATTGGCTGGTTCCTACTACTGTTTTCAATGATATTTTACCAAACCTCATATATTGTATCTGTTAACTCATGCTTAGAGAAGCCTTTAAAAAGAAACACTTTAATTATTTATAGTATTTGAAAATGGCTGGGAGGAAGGGTGGCAAGGACTGAACGTGGGAGGTTTCCTTACCATTCTTTGGTTTAGATGCCTAGTTGTAAGAAAGAGCAGCAGCTTCTCTCTGTCACTACAGTACAGCATTCATCTGCAGTAGTTCAGGGAGGTCAGGCTGAATTCTTTCTTCGCCATATGCCTGTGCTTTAAATAAAACCACCAGCAGCAGCAGGTGGCAGGTAATGAAATCAGCTTTGATACATAGAACAGTTTGAGGAGAGATTATTAGGAAGCAGAGAAACAGTTTGGCTTCCTATTTCAAAGAGAAGAACTAAATTGGCAGAAGTGCTTAAAGAAGCAAAAAAAAATAATCCATAAAACAATGACCAAGGAAGAGAGGAATTAAGCTAGAGCAATGTTAAGTGGTAGCCAGCTTTGGTTTTGCAAATTAAAGCTTCGGCTTAGGTGCCAAATTTTAACCAAATATAGAAATGTTTACTTTTCTTACGTTATCTTCCATTTCATGTACTATGTAATTTTATTCCTAACTTGGAACATATTTGTTTTAAACTACCTTTTCAAAAACTAGCAATCAGACAGTTACAGAATAAACTAGACAACCTGTGACCCATTGGGCCATCCTTTCAGAAACCCTTACTTAAACAGAGAAACGGAAGGACCACAGGCAAGCAAAAAAAATAGTGGGAGTGGGAACAACTTCCATTTTCCTGCCGGCTTCCCTATTGATGTTACTTCTGGGAAGGTGAGAAGGAGTGTGGAAATCATTCATCTGACTCCATGAGTATGTCAAGGAACTGCCTGCCACTTTGCTGGACAGAGGAGAACAAAGGGAGCTGCGTACTGCGAGGAAAACTGAATCTCCTTTCCCCATTCTGGTGTGTTCCCAAGGACCCCTCCGTCCAGGGAGGAAGAGGGTTCACTCATTGAGCACCAGACTAGCAGACATCCAAATCATTGTCTCACCCTTCCCTTTCTGCCCACCACTGTTAACGAGATTTCAGATTTCAGCCACAATTCCAAAGCAGCCCACTGCTCAACCATCAGGCCTCACCCCTCCACCCCCGATGTGGTGCAGGGCCCAAGGGAGGCAAGAAACAGGACAGGGATACACCAATCTCATGTGTCGTTGCATCATGCAACCTACAGGTTTATAAGAAGTGTAGTCAGAAGGCACAGTGGTGCTGAAACAATTGTAACTTTGCCAATTTTCAATCCTATTTGAGTGAAGGATGTCTGATTTTGAACACATTCTGCAAGTTAAGCCATTTGAAGCATGTTAGCTCAATAACTGTTTTGCCCAAGTGACAGTTACAAACAAACACACAAAAAATTAGTTGTATATAGATGACAAGAGTGTTAGGATACACTTAGTCAACTGGGGTGAAGAAAGAAGGAATTTAACCCTGGTTGCTGTGTTAACCAAACTACCTGGAAGATATTACATATTCAGATTTTGAAGTCCCTTTCCAACGTCACCCCAAAAATCATTGAAAGAAGAATGGCTATATTTTGCAGTTGTTGAATAGTTTTGAAAGCCCGACCCAC
>JANHFT010002755.1:55338-72032 GCA_032467955.1 Pseudoxenodon macrops | reverse complement strand
AAGAACTGGAGAATCTTCTAGGGTAGAACATAATAACATAATAAGTTGAACAACCTTGTCAACCTAATCTATTACAAAGAACAATACATAAAAGCCTTGCCAACAGTAGAACCTCTGGTCGCAAACATAATTTATTCCATAACTTTGGTCACAAACCAATGTGGTCATGACCCGAACCTAATTTTGGAAATTTGGCGCTTACAAAAAAAATTGCACTGAAGGGGAAATCTGCCATGGGGAAAAAAATTGTAGATTTTTTTGGTCAGAACCCAATTTGGTCATGGTCAGAAGTGTTCGTGACCAGAGGTTCTACTGTATGAAAGAACTTTTGTAGATCCCGTAATCATTCATTCCAGAGCTAAAAAATAATATTTTAAAGAACCTGCTGAGATCTATATTGAACAGGTCTAGCTAATTTTAAGCAGAAGGAAGTTTCACCAATCCTAATTTACTTTGTGAATGAATCTTAGGTTATGACAGGATTATCATGGCTAATGTCTAATTATATATATATATAATTAGCATCATTCAATTTAAAATTAGATCAAGTATCAATATTGCTTGATCTAACTTTAAATTGAATGATGCTGATATGGAGCTAAAGCAATTTTTAAAAAAATGATTGACCGTATTGGTGTAAGGATAGGTTTTTGTGTGGGAATAATACATTTTTAACATTACATGTATCGGTAAATGTTTTGCATTATTTTTATACCTCTGTGCAAGTGTTTCTGAACAGCATTTGAGCTAGTTTGCATTCTGCTAGTGTTTTCAGTGGTTAATGGTATGTGAATTGTTGATATGAGGAATACTAAAAGGAAAAAAGGAATGTGCTTATGGGTTATTTTTTATTCTTTGACTCTTTTGGCTTATAACTTAAAAAACTAAACGGGAAAAATATTATTTATTAACCTTTTTAAATTGGCTTATATTTTCATATGCAACAATTCTATGTTTCCACTTTCTTACTTCATATTTATTTCATAAAAATTATTATAGCTGCCCACGTCATAATATATATTAGAAGAATTGTTTGCACTAATAGCGATTTAAATTACCGTAGCAATAGCCATACTTTTTTTTATCAAAATAAAATTAAGTGAATTTTCTGAGAAGAGATGTTACAACAAAGTTACATTTTCTTGCCATTATGTTTATTATTTTGTATTATAGCTAAAGTTTTGCTATATGCTCCACTGCAAACCACACCCACATAAAATACAACAATAGCATCCATATTATTAACCTTGAAGAAATTGCCATATCTGCTGTGAAAAATGGAAAGAAAATATTTTCAGCGTTAAGTATTGTTGCTAAGAAAAACTACATGGATCTATCTATAGATACCAGGAAATGAACTTGAGTAGAAGACCTTACATTTAGTCTTTTACCAAAAGGGGAGGGGAGAAATAAATTAAAATTTCCGGACTTTTTTTTCTACTTGCTTGCTGAACAGCACATATTCAATTGTACCACTTTTGTTGTTTGTTTTTCCTAAAACTTCTTTTCCTTTCTCAAACTTTACTTAGCAGGTCATCTGACATTTGAGTGCCGAAATTTCCTCCGTGTAGATCCCAAAAGAGACATTGTTTTAGATGTGAGTAGCACAAGCAGTGAAGAGAGTGAGGAAGAGGAGCTGGGAAAACTTGATGCTGCTCCAGAAAAGCAGGGTAGGTTTGATCGTCTTATTTTTGTTTTTGTTTTTCGTTTGCAATTTTCTTTTCTGAACACCGGGTTCCCACGATGCTGTCAGGGTATCTGCCAGAAGAAGGAATGATCTTTTTCAATTATCTTTGCAGTCAGTCCTTAAAGCCAGATGGCTCCTAGTTCAAGAATCACTAAAATCTTAATCGCTCTAATTTACAGGTATTCCTGATGAAGAAAAGAAAAAGATCCAAAAGAAGAGCAAGGAAAAATCAAAATTAAAGAAATCAAGAAAAAGGTAGCAAAAACAGAGAGAGAAGTGTAGGTAGTCCTCGCTTTAACCACAGTCTGTTTAGTGACCATTCACAGTTACAAAGGCATGAAAAAAGTGACTTATGACCGTTGCACCATCCCCATGGTCAGACGATCAAAATTCAGACACTTGGCAACTGATTCATATTTATGACGTTTGCAGTGTCCCAGGGTCATGTGATCACCTTTTGCGACCTTCTGACAAGGGAAGTCAATGGGGAAGCCAGATTCACTTCACGGTGATGTTACTGACTTAACAACTGCAGTGATTTAACTTAACAACTGTGACAAGAAAGGTCGTAAAATAGGGCAAAATGCCTTGCTTAGGAACAAAAGTTTGAGGCTCAATTGTGGTTGTAGGTTGAGGACTACCTGTAGTCAAATAGCTAAAAACATATGATGTTGATGCCCTGGCAAATCAGACAATATCTTATTGTAAGGAAACAACATTTTGAGATATTGAAAAGTTTCTCGTAGTTTCCTGCTTAGCTGGAGAAACAGTCCAAAAAAGAACTTTATTTTGGGTAGCCCAATAATGCTTGTTTGAGCAAGGTTATATTAAACCACAATGTGTTTGCAGGAAACTAGCTATTGTAGATTGAGTAGACCGTGTTTAATCATGCCCTAAATCATAGTTTAAGCACAATGTGTGACTTTAGTTATAGAACCGATTCAATGGAAAGAATGGTACATATATATTAACCTGGATGCAACTCTTAAATTTACTACAAATAAAACAGTTTTAAACTACTTTAGCTTGATTTCTGTTTCAGAATTCAGGTAGAAGTAGCTAGGATTGTTCTCTGCTCCATTTCTACTCTGTTTTTATTTAGTGCATCTGTACTTAACATCTGTTTCTTCTGTTTTTGCTCTTCTTTTAAATCATTAATTTTTTCTCCTGTAAACCTTAGTTATCTTAGTGTCACCCTGAACCTGTAGAATTTCTGTCTACTAATATGGGTGATGTCTTTTAGCAAATTAATTCCCTATTAATATACTATCCCCAACCAGAGGATAGTTTCTTAAATAGAGAAAGACTATAATAGAATAAAAGGCTATAGGAATTTTAAAAAGTCCTTTTGGTGTATTTAGCTACAGTGATTAGGTTTGCCAGAAGTTTTATGTTTAGCATTTAGTGTTTTAATTACATCATAAACTACCTATATAATCCTATATTTTATAGATCTCATTCTTCAAGCATCACAGAAGACGATGAACCTAAATCAAAAAAGCAGAAATCCCATAAAAAAGAAAAGAAGAAAGTGAAAAAGAATAAATCTAAGAAAAGAAAACATCATCACAAAAAGGGAGGGAAAAAACACAAAAAAGGAAAAGATTCTTCATCTTCTGATAGTTCAGATACTTCTAGCAATGATTGAAAAACAAGACTTAGGTGATTTACGTCGATCCTAGTTTCAAATAATGCCGCAAGATATATATTCCTTAATAATTTATTTTAAAACTCTCTTTGTATCAAACTTTTTTTTGTTGGTCCGGGGAATTAAGATTTTCATTCTCCTTTGTGGGTTTCAATCTTTATTTGTACTTCCTGATTGAAAACCATTTAAGAGATTAAAATCTTAGAAGTAATTGTTAACTTCTAACATTTTAATCTCTCAACAATTACAAATTATTCACGAACAAAACCCAGTAATTTTAGTTGTACAGTCGTGTGGTTTTTTTTAAAACACTTCTGATAATCATTGGGTACTTGCAAAGAGACTGCTGTTCTGCAGATCCAGATCCCATTTATTTCCATTATAGGTCCCACAATGAGAAGGAAAAAACCTGCCCAATTCCATAGCAGGAATTTATGTCCCTTAACTGGGAACACCTGGAGAAGTTCCACTTGCATCAGCGTCCGTTCCAGTAGAAAACTAGCAGAACATGGAACCAGTAATTGTCCCTCTTTAAATTCTCTTTTTTTCCCTTTCCCATGGAAACGTTTTGTCATTGTGTTCTGTTATTAAGATACATGTTCTTTTATAAGTTTAGTAAAACTAGAAGGGAGTATGTATCTTAGAAAATTTTGAAACATAGTCATTGCTACTTATAGCTGATGATTCTAGAACTAATTCCAAGAGTAATTAATTATCAAATCATCAGCTATAACTAGCAATGATTGTATAGTGTACAGCATGGAATAGAAAGAAGTGTGAAGAGATTGAAAGGCTGTTGTAGTATATTATAAGTGCACGTGGTAAAAGCATGTCTGGATCAGGATGTAAGCTTGTGGGTGTGAGTAAATATTGGGAATTAAATGAACAAAGTGGGCATAGATTTTTAAGCACCAAGTGATTTTTTTCTAGTAAACAATTCTGTTTTTTGACCACTTGAACTAAAGATGAAAACTATTTTTATGCTGCTTTTTTATTTCCCTCCTGTTTCTTGCCATTTATTTGTATAGATGAAAAATTAGTATATACTTTTTTTTTTTTTTGGACCAAAGAAGTACACCTGATTGAATTTGTAAGCTAAATTGTTGTTTTATTGTGCTTAGTTTTCTGAAAAATTAAAAAAGGCCATTCTTTTACCACCAAGTGCTTCTTTTTTCCAGTGGAAAAATGGTGTGAGATGCAGTGGAGGGAAATACGTTCTACATTTTCAATAGTTCTGCCTCATTTGTTTTGAGGCTGTTTATATGATATTGCAGCATGTGCCACTTCAGAGTAAAAGTTGCAGATATAATATTTTAAAAATGTTATTTTGGTAACATATACATAGGGGTGTTTATTAGATGCAGCACATTAGATTCAAAGGGAGAAGGGTGCTTTGAAGTACATAGCTACTTAGTTGAGCAGCAGTTTGTAATATTGTGGCAATTAATTCTTAATGGTATTATATTAAATAATTCCCCATAGGCCAGTAACTCTTCTGTTTGCAGACAGGATCATCTAAGAATCCAGCTTCCTATATAGACAGTCCACTGCCTCTTTAAACTATCAAATTGTGTATTGGGTATTGATAGGCGCTGTAAGAACTCATAAAAAAATAGCTCAGGAATTTAAAATAAGATCTGTCTACTCACAAAAATTCTTCAAATTAAGCAGTAGAAATTAATGCTTACCTTCCTGGACATCCCTGCATCATCAGGCATAAATAGTATTGTTTTGTTGCTGACACACACAAACACATAATGAAACTGTTCACAATCCTGTAATTTTGTGCTCAGAGTTGGAAGGAGGATTGCTTTATTCTACCTATTGCTGGACTATTTTGAATATAAAGGAAGAGCTCCATCCCATCCATGGAACAAATAGTGATGTGGGCATGATTTGACATGGTCAGTCAGTTGACATTGGTCAAATGATGCTTAAAGTAGTGAAGTTCCCACTGTCACCACATATAACACACTCAAGAAAATATAGCAAGAGAAAAAAAATGGCCGTCAGCTCAGAAAAAAGTGTGAGAGATTTTGTTCATGTTGCATTGAGATACTAAATTATGATTGTGGTTAGGCAAATATCCTAGGCTGCCACTAATAGCAACCATGATATTGCTATATATTGTTATCGGAATCCATTGCTGAAATGTATAAGCCAAGAGTGTTTGGCAGCTAATCATTGGCCCCCAAAAAGGTGAGTTCCTCACATAAAATAATGTGGGAGGTGGGTCGTCCTCCACCCCAACAACTTGCTTAATATCTGAAACAGCATGTGGGTCCAGTTGTCTGATGTCACACACTGTTATTTGTGAACCCTGACAGTATCTTAGTGATACTGTGATACTGTGATTCATTAGGTTTATATGGTTGCCTATATTAAATATTTGATTCTGAGCAACTAATAATTAAAAACCATAAAGTAAATAAACCAAACCATATATTAGCAGTCTGTCTCTATTCAGAGGGATCAAAGCCAATAAATGCGGACAACTTTTATTTTCTCAGATATCAAATTGGATGCAACTGATTCAAAGCAATTGAATCCAAGTGCTGGTTTATTACACTGTATAGATGCCGCTACCCAGTTGGGCACATAGCAGACAAGCAACCTTGCAAAACAATCTGGCAAACAAGATGAAGAAGATAGAAAAGATGCTCCACATAATCCTAGGTAATTGTCAGGGCAGTAAGAAGAATTATTTTTAGCACCAGATCACCCCTTCCAAAAAGTATTTTCTTATTTGTATCTTCAGAAAATCTGAAAGAAGAAGGATGTGCTACAATCCAAGACAAAAAGAACCAAGAAAAAAAATCCCCAAATCAGGGTCAAGGTTGTGATTCACTGTTTGTTGTGGCCTGCCAGTGGCCAGCGGAGCTGGTAACACAGTCGGACAGTGAGGAGGTTGGGCGGAACCTGGGACAGTTTGGATGAGGACTCTGCGTTGGAGGCAGAGGGATCTAGAAACAGCGAGGCAGAGCTGAGCCTGTTCCCAGTGTGCACATGTGAAGAGCTCCCAGAAGACAACAACTAAGAAAGCAGGGTTGACTTGGGAGTAAAGCCACACCTTGGAGGTGATTGGCCCCTCCCATAGGAAACAAAAGAGGAGCCAATGGGGAGTAGGCTTTGTTCGGTTGGTCATTTCAAGAGTGAAAAGTTATGTTAATAACTCTAAGAGACTCTGTGTCAAGTTTTGCCTTGCCCTGTATTTGGAAATTAGTTATCTGGCAGCTTCCCAAGCGAGATACGGTATGTTGATAAATATTCCTCTGAATGACTGTTTGCCAAGCCGTGCTGACTGTGAATGAAAGGAATTCACAGTCATGTAAATAAAAGGGGTTTTGCCCAGACTAAGACTCTGCTTCATGCTTTCTAAGGAAGACTAGGTCAGAACACTGCCCAGAATCATGTAGTGAGATGGGCAGCTATATAAATTAATTAATGAAACAAATATTTGATCCCTATATTTCTAGTATCTATTCCTTATATCTTCTTTCTTCATTAGATCTTTGTCTTTTGCCCCTTTTGATTTCTATAAATCTCTTGCAGAATTTCTTGTTTTTTTTATTTCCTATTCAGTTGTTATTCTTTGCATTGCTTATTTAGATATATAACTCTTTGTCAGTTCATACTCTACTCTGAAATGTATTGCTTAGCTAGGGATATCTTCCGTGTATCTATTGTTTCTACTTTTCTCCTGCTATTTTTAATATATTAGCAGACAGCCATTCCATATTTTTTGTTTTGCTTTTTTCATTTTGGCATATTTTTTTTGCTTCAGCTTTAAGGATATAGCATGAACTTTCATCCAGAGTTCTTCTTTGATCCTTGATAGATTTATCAAATCTATTTTATTAGAACTATTTTTACCCTTACTGCATACTGATATGAAATATTGCTGAGGTCATATCTTATTGGTCTGTTTATTGTATTAATTTTCTTTAGTCGTAATTTTGCAAGGAAGAATTTGACCTGAGGTACAATTAGCACCAAGGCTTTTTTTTTTGCTGACTGACTTAGAGTCTTTGCTCGCAGAGTGTATAGCCAAATTGATTTTAGCATTTTCTGTATGCATAATTGTCCTTTATGTTGTTGGAAGAACATATTTATTATAAACATTGATATTTTGGGTGAAATTGTTTATCTGCTTCAATTTATATACTAAGGCCAAATATTCTGATAGTCCAGATGCTATATTATTTCCAACTTTAGGATTCACTTCCAATATCCTATAATTAGTATAACATTGGGTTTTGTGTGTGTGTTGATAAGATACTTCAGGTTGCCATAGAATTGTTTAACTTCTGATGTGTCTCCTATGGTTAGAGAGCTGTAATTTTATGGCTCGCCTTGGACTGAAGTTGAGACCATTCTATTGTTGTCTGAGTTGTCTCCAAGGAGTGACTTCGACAGCATTATGTTAATGATATTTATGTGTCTATGCTAGAAGATATGATGCTCTTCTAATGTGAAGTGACTCATCAGAAGCCATTTGAGTTTACTGATTTGTAGAATATTAATGTTTGATCTTGATAGTTCTGTTCTGACATCATCAAGTTTGTCTTGATTCATGATTTTGACATTCCATATTCCAATGTTTCCATTATCAAACCTTCCTTTTGCCATTCCAATATCTTCCAACTTAGAGGATTCTATTTCAGTATTGTATAATGTTATCACTACCCTATTATTAATCTCTGTTTGGTTTTTTTAGCAGAATACTGGAGTGAGGTGCCATTTTTTTTACCAGTAGGTTTTATTTTGTACGATCTGCCCTCATTGGGGACCTTTTTAGAGTGTGCACTCTCTTATAGCACACATTATAGAGTGTGTAAGCTGTTTATCATTACAAGTAATGCTCCATGAAGAGGAATTGGGAATAGTCAATTGGAAAAAAATTAATTGCAATCAACAATTTATATTTGACAAGCATTCTATCTATCCCACTTGCCTTGCTTTATTTAAATTGTATGCATTGAGTTATAACAAATTGCATGTAGCAATATATTTCTAAAAGTAGATGTAGACTGCAAAAACGTACAAATTAAAAAGAAAAAACATTTCTATTTTACATCATTAATTTTTTTTAGGTCAATGAGTTTATTTCAATGGATAGAATAGAAGCTGAATTATCTGTTATGATCACTGTAGATTGCATGTCAGGCTGCAAGCAAATTCATATTATTTGTTCATTTGTGTCCCACTCCCACTTTTATTATTTTTGCAAAAATTCAAATAATTGCTAGGGAGTGCCTTTTTAATTGCCTTTCTCCCAGCCAACCTATCTAAGCTTTGCTGCATCTTTGCCCTTTGCAATGTAAACTACTGTTCTGTTCTCTCAAAAAAAAACTCCTGCCTTCACCATCTGACAGGAGCCACTTAACTTCTGCTGGCTTCCCCAGTGACTTTGTCTGTGAGTAGCTGCCTTACCTGAGGACTGTGGGATCTAAAGACTGGGAGCAGGACTACAGAGGTTGCCATTGCTAAGTGATGAGGTCACACTTTAGAACCGTATTGTTTAGTGTCGGAAATTCTGATCCCAGTTGCTCTCATAAGTTGACAACTACCTGTATATGACACACGACCTGGATTCAGCTCTATTATGCTCTTCCTCTTAATTTAATAGAAACAGAACATACCCATTTTCTTTCATTAATTCTATTTGTTAATTTATGTTTTATGTTAATTTTGTTAATTTTTTTTTAGTTTACTTCTTTATATAGCAATCTTCCCTGTGCCATGGTCATCATGAAATGTTGATATAGGTGCTGCTCTCATTCCGGCTACAGGAAGCTACCGTATGTGTAATGAATCTACATGTACTCAGGTTATGTCGTTCTGTTGTTATTACTGTTGTTGTTTTGCTTTTCTTACATTCATGGCTGGTTTCTCCAGCTTTTTTGCAGGGGTGTGTGTGCATTAACTGGGTCTAGTTTCAATTCTGCATGTGAATCTATATTTGAAGAGCTTTGAATGTGATGACTCTCCCAAATGATAGCACCATCTGTTTCAATGAACCTGTCTGGTTTGATTTTGAAGTTTACCTCGAAATAACAACTGATTTTCAGAAGTGACATTTCTGTACAAATAAAAGGAGGCTTATTAATGAACCACAGCATATTTAATGATGTCGCATATATTTCTTTGTCAGGTTCCTCTGGGTATGGAGAAGGGATCTCTCAGTTCAAATCCTGGTCTTAAATATGTTCTATGATGGAAACTGTGGCTTAGAGTCTCTCTACAGTAAATCACGCCTGAGTGATCGGGTTGTAACTAAGCAACTACTGTGCATACTGAGTTTAGTCCAATTGGGATCACTATGGTACTTTGCTTTTTTAAATGTATATCCTCTCTTTCCATACAGTATAAAGCTAAACAATATATTTCAATCATGCAATAATATACATAGTAAAAACAGAGAATAAAGTAGCAATTAATTTAATAAGAGATCAATTTACAGCTACTTATTTCAAAGGTAATGAACAGTAATTGGCCTGTACCATTACTACCTCTATAAGGAAAGAGGTATAGTACCCTTTTCAAGCCAAAGATAGCATTTGGTCTTTGAATAGTATGTTTAATAGCTGTACAGCGTTAACCTTTTAAGAAAAGACTGGAGAGCCACCTGTTTGAAATGGAATAGGGTCTCCTGCTTGAGCAGGGGGTTTGACTAGAAGACCCGTAAGGTCCCTTTCAGCTCTATTCTGACTTTAAATGACATGTGTTCAAGTATTTTAAATGAAATCTCCAGGTCTGACCTCAAGGAATTGTGCAAAGTTCAAGCATGCAGAGCTATTCGTGAAATGGTATTGTGTAATGAATAGTGCATGACAGAAGATTGGATTGATGACATTTGATAGATTTTACTTTGGGTAATTAGATTATAGGAATTTACTAGACAATTAGTGACCTTCAAGGTCAGGGGTCAGCAACCTTAAACCCTCAAAGAGACACAGAGGTCCTAACCGGAAGCTCCCCATTCAATTCTGGAGCTGATCGGCAGTCCGGTTCCTCCACCATAGCATCTCCTCCTAGTGCTGTGTCCTTTTTCCTCTATCAAAAGCCCTATCAATTGTGGAGCTGACCGGAAAACCCGTCCCTTGCCATAGAGTCTCCTCCTGGCATGCCATGCTCCCTCACCCCCAAACCGGAAGATCCTTTCAAAATTGTGGCACCAACTAGTGACAGGAGCCTCAGCAGAGGGATGAAAGAGCCACATGTGGCTCCAGAGCCACGGATTGCTGACCCCTGTTCTAGGTCATTGTTTCAGAGATATTTCCTTCCCCGATTCCTCAATGCCCATAAAAAGGCAGAACTTCTGATATGCTTCAAAAGTTCTTAAAAATTCAGGGAGATATTCAGAGATATATCATGTTCATGTTGAACTTTGTAGCATAGTCCAACATCAGCAAAATAAATGTTTTCTAACATTTTTTTATTTTATCATAAACTGTTTTATGATCATTCTTACGTCATAAAATGTTTAATAAAATTTGCCAAATTTCAATTTCATGGGAAACTTGGTTTCAGGTCTTCAGGATTTTGGGTGCATTTTGTAAATTAGCCCATTTGAGATACCTTGGTTCATATATTGTTGCCCTATGATGTACTGTTTCACCCAGTCAAAGGTTGTAGGAATGAGGATTTTTGTAGTATGTGTGCATTTGTCATCAAGTTCTGCTGGCCTATCAAAAATATATATAAGACTGGGTTGCTCTCCCACTTGTGTAGGTCAGGAAGTTAGTTGACTCTATGAGGTATTGATAGTTTATTGTTGATAGATTATTCTTGATTGCCATTCTTTCTCTGCACATTTTTGTTCCTTATTGATATACTGCCCAATGTCATTCACTGAAAAGCAGTGTGGATTGTAATTTAAATTACATAAAATAACAATAAAAACTAAATTGATCAAACTGAAGAAAATAAAGACAAATTAATGATCTGGAAATTAAGTTAGGACAGAAAGACTCAATATATAAATACTATATACACTCAGCTCCATTTAATTGCTCCAACTCCACCCTGATAAAAGGGATTAGCAGTTCATAAAAAGAAACACACACACGCATACACACACAAATGCATAAATACACATTCATCCATTCATCCAACCATTCTGTCCCTGTCCAATATTCAGATTTATTAGAGCTGTGCAAGCCATTAGTGGGGCATGACTTGGAGCATTGAGATTGGTGTGCTTCTTGGCATATCTTCTACAGAAATGCCTTTTATGCATGGAATACATGTTCTAAAACAGGGGTGACACGTGCTGGCCATCCCTCCCCCCCATTTTAGCAAAGGGGGAAAAAGTTATATGTCACGTGACGATGTGTTGTCGTGAATTTGACACCCCTGCTCTAAAAACTGAGAAAGAGCATCAGGCAGTATAAGTGGCAGTTCAATTTGAATTTTGATCCTCAAAGGTACTTGCAATCTGGTTCCAAAGGCCACACAACCCCACCCCTCCACTCCTGTCACTTGACCACATTAGGGTATTTTGGGTTCTTGGTAGCTACAATCACATGACTGCAATTTATAATGTTTTGCTGAAAAACAACTTCTATTTCCAATTTTGACAAAAACACCCCATAGTGAACCTTGGGTTTGCTTAATAAGCATGATATTCACTTAACAATCATGGATTCACTTAATGACCATGATGATTTGCTTGAGTGCTGCAAGAAAGGCAATAAAATAGGGTTGGTCATATGATGACCTGCTTTATGACCATCATGAACTATAACCTTAATGGACATGCTCCATTATGTTCATAAATCAAGGACTATGTGAATAGTTGTGATGAAGGGTTGGTCAGAATTGGTTGGATAAAGTCTCCTCTTTTGGCCAGGGGTTGAACTAAAAGACCTTGAAGCCCTATAATTCTATGCTATATATTTTCTTTTTCTTTATAGAATTGTAGACTTCAATAAAATGACTACTTTACAAATGAATAGTTTGTATAACCAATGTTCTTCATCTCCAGTCTTGCTTTCTTCCTTTTGTCAGATTTATTTAAATGCTTTGTATATAAGTGAATAGCAAATACTGCAAATAGACAATAAATACACAAATATATCTTTTTTTTTTTGCTTGGTGAAAAAAATGGGATTTGAATAGAAATGGAATGGAATGAAATGAAATGGAAATATACTGAAGATACCAAGCAAGAAGTAATATTTTGGCCAGAATTCTAATAAAGGTTACTAAAAGATGCCAAGTATTTTGTTTTTATTTAACAACCAATTACCTTGATACCTACTTTGTCCTTGCTGCTACTGGGAATTAATTCTAATAAGTATTCTAGCTACATCAGCAAAATCTCAAGAAGTGATTTGCAGACCCTGTTACAATTTTTACCCTTTTCCATTTTAATGATAACATATACTATGATAGTCTCTCAATTAGTTTTTTCCTTTATATTAAAATGCAGTCATAGTTAAAATGAATAAGCCTTTCAGATAAAGTAATTCCATAAGCAGCTAATATTATCCACAAAAAATATATCTGTGAAAAAATAGATTGACATGGTAAATATGGGGTTTCTTGATCTGATTCAAATAAGCTATTATGAGGTATGCATTTTTCCCCTCTTTTGTGCTTATACATTGGTCTACAACAGAGACAGTTTTAAAATTGCAGCTACTGCCAGAAATCTGGCTCCTGGGCAAAATTTGGCTCCTGGGCAAAGTAGAAGCAGTGGTGTCATTTTCCCAATCACCACAAAGAGAAGAAATAAGTGAAAATTGAGAATTACCTGTAAGCATTTCTTTGGGCTTCTATTAAGAGTCTGTAATATGCAGGATTATTTTTCCCCTTTCAGATTCCTCTTCATGTCAAAGATGTCTTTATTTATCACCTATTTATTTATCTCCTTCAGTATAACAGTTGAAATTAGCAAATGTGCGAGTGCTGTTGAGAACTGACTCATCCACCTAATGGAGATCTGAATCAAAACCTTAGGACTTAAACTCTCAGCACTCGTGAGACCAAACATTCCCCACTAGGACACTTGCTTTTATGGAAGATTGTATATATTGCCAGTTTCGGAAGAAGCTAATTATTTTGTAAGCTGCCCAGAGTTGTCTCTGGACAAGATGGGCAAAATTTTGCCCATCTTGTGCAGAGAGAACTCTGGGCAGCTACAAATTAATTAATTAATGCTAATTTGCTCTCCTCTTTGCAGATAATCAGGGAATAACATCACAACGGTTATGACAAGAGGAAAAGCAAGATTACTAATTATCTAGAAGGATAATTGCTAGTTCATATGACTTTCTGTGCATGCTCAAACTGTGGAAGATATTAGGAAAAGCAAAATTGGAATGAAATAATGTTTTTATTTCCAACATAGCAATTGAAGTGTAATAGTTTGTATTTCCATATATGCTGTTTCACAGTCCCCAGAGTTACAATTATTTTCTTGCAATGGGGTACATTAATTTTTTTCTTCAACTAAATCTATAAAGAGATCAAGGAATGAATTGATCAAGGTATTCAATGGTATCATGGTGAAAGATAAGGAGTAAATTCTTTCTTAGGGCAAGAACAAAAGTAATTCAATTATTCTCTTCATATGCCAAACTCTTCTAATTAGAGACCACAATTCACAGGTATTCAAGAAGTGCAGGTCTTATTAAATAAGACAAAATAGGGTATAGGACATGAAGGCTGTAGAACTTAATTGGGCAAGGGTGGATAATGCTTCAGATCAGGGGTGGGCTCTACTTACCTTACCGATCAGAGTTGTGCCAGAAGTGCACGTTTTCTGTCACTCCCGGGTTAAAATCATCTGTGCATGTGCAGGAGGTTTTGCGCTTGCGCAGAGGATTATTTTTCATTAAATTCCGCTCCGGTGGATGGATTTCCAGCTGGAGGACCGGTTCGGGGGCGTGTCCAGCTGGCCAGTGCTGCCGGAGGGAAATTCCCGCTACCGTTTCTAGCAAACTGGTCTGAACCGGCAGGAACTCACCTCTGCTTCAGATGTTCCTGAACTAGAACTCCCACTATTGTTACTTCTTTTACTTGTTGGGACTCTTAGGAGTTGGAAATATGTTTTGTTCAAATGTAATTAAAACTATGTGATTAACAAATCACAATTGTTGAGTTAAAGTGATGCTCATTTAGGCAGAATGCAGCAACACCATGGAAAATAGCAGTTTTTAATATTACTGATTCAAATGATGATCTTCAGCTGAGAATGGGGATTTTAAATTTATAAAGAAGTATTCCTTGTAAAATTGTTATCTAAAACCTGTGCAGCTGTTTTCCAACCTGCTCTGTCTATCTTGTTGCCAAAATTCTAATAGTTTTTTTAACTGTTATCTTTGAAATAGGAACTGTTTACAAATGATGATCACCTTATCACTAAAATATGTAAACTTTTGTTAAAATCAGAAACTGCAGATGAATTATTTAAAAATTGTATGACAAGCAGGGCAAAAAAAAATCACCTTGAAAAGACAGTTTATAAAAGAAAAACAAGTTTAGTCTCTTCATTTTTGTATTGTTCAGTCTCTCTGTTTCCCTCCCCCATTTTCCAAGACTTTGCAAGATGGTAGAGGAGACTAGCATGTACTTCTGCTCAAAGATTATATCAGGAACTTTGAATGAGAACAGAGTGAGAAAGCCATTACAATGCAACTAGAAAACTCTGCATTCAAATTTAATTCTTACTATCTCTTAGATTCAAACTTTAAAACCGGATTATCAGAACATTTTAAGTTTGCCAAGGTGAGAAGCAGTTAGCGCTTTTCTCATGGCATTTATGAGTCTATTATAACAGTTAGTCATTTCCTGATGTCCTGTTGGAGCATACGTTTCTATTTTACAAAGAATACATCTAAAAACAATATTAACAATGAATCAAGAGAAATGGTAAAAAGAGAATAGGAATAAAAGTGTGAAAATAGAGAAAAAGAAAAGAAAACAAATATATATAAAGAATGCCTTTTTTCAAGGATATAAAGAACACATTCAACTCTTACTGAAAGACTAATAAAATATCTATTTTCCACACAAAAAAAGAAAAGGGGAAATTAAAAAAAAAATTCTCTTTTAAATTTAAGAATCATATGTCAAAATTTTATTTTTTCCATCTCTTGTCCACTGAGGGCTTCTAATTATAGACAATTTTTTTCCAGTGACTTTTCTTTCATGAGGGCCCTTAACTTAGCCTTCATTGCCAATTCTGTCACCTTTATAAACTATTCCACTATTGTGGGTATCATAGGATCTTTCCAAGTTTATTGTTATCATATATAACAATAAATCACCAATGATGTGTGATTTTTTTCACTGTTTTGTCTATAGACCCTAACAAAAAAGCTTCTAGTCTAAATTATATATTAATGTTCAATTTTTTTTGAATTACCGTACATTACTTTTTTCTATCCAATATTGTTAGTTAGCTCTTTCGCAAATCCACCAGAAGTATTAAAAGGTCCTATTTGAGTTTTGGCATTTCCAGCAACTATTTGGGTATACATTTTAGCCATTGTATCTGGGGATAAATACCATCTATACATCATTTTATATAAATTCTTTTTGAGGTTAAAGCATAAGGTAAATTTCAGTTCCTTTATCTTCACATTTTCCCATTGATTAATTGGTATTTTAGATGGAATTGCTTTTGCCCAGCTTATCATACAACTTTGAAATAATTCATCTCCCATTTCTGATTTTAACAAAAGTTTATATATTTTAGTGATAAGGTGGCCTTAATTTATACACAGTTCCATTTCAAAGATAGTTTTATAATGTTTGAAATTGTACAGTTTCTTACCAACTTTAAAATCTCTCTTGAGTTGCAAATATGAAAACCATTGACAGCTGCAACCTTTTAGTGCCAGGTATTCTCTGGAGTTTAATTTAGTATCATCTGTGGAGTATTCCAATACATCTGTACACCTTAACTATTTTTGTCTGACCCTTTTCTATAATACGTTTTGGGGAGGGAAAGCCATAAATGTATTTTTGGCCATAGTCTCATATTTATTCCAAATTCTCAAAATGGCTCACCTAATAAAATTGATTTCTAAAGTCAACATTAAGCTTTAACCATATACCATCCAGGGGTGAAATCCTACCGGTTCGCACCGGTTCTCTAGAGTAGGTTGCAAGCCGCTGGTGACATCATAGAACCGGTTCTCTCCAAATCTGTTAAACCTCTTCAATCTGTTCAATCTGTTGCCATTTTGTGTGCTTTTGCATGCTGTGTGAGTCAGTTTTGTTTTATGGTGTGTGTGTGTGTGTGTGTAAAGTGCAAAAGTTTTTTTTTAGCTCTTTGTGGCCCTGTGAGTTTCATGCTTCTGGCAAGGGCCATTTTGTGTGCTTTTGCAATTCTGGTTAGCCTGG
>JANHFT010002755.1:33812-55238 GCA_032467955.1 Pseudoxenodon macrops | reverse complement strand
TTGTTTTGTGTTGTGTAAAAGTGTAAAAGTTTTTTGTGTTCTGTGTAAAGTGTAAAAGCACACCCACCCAGTCACCTAACCTCCAAGCCACGCCCACAAAATAAGCCACACCCACAGAACCGGCAGGGAAAATTTTTAGATTTCACCCCTGATACCACCATCCATATGTATGCCAGGCCAGGCCAGTGTGTAGTCTTCAGTGATAGCTCCAGAAGAATTCTGCCAGAGTTCCCCTGGCCTTTTAGATCTATTTTCCCTCCACCTGAGGCTTATTGCCTCTGTTTGACAAAAGGACAGAGATGTGATTCATGGAAGTTCTGTTGACAGCCTGCTATTTTATTGTTTGGTGGAGAGTGTTGTTTATTATGCTTAGTTTCTCATGGGTAGTTGCATTTCACTGTAAGTTACTATTCCTATTCCTATCACAGTCTCAGCAGATATGCAAGAAAATGGTCAATTGAATTTAGGCATAGTGGTTTTTGCTGGGTAATTTTTTCATTGCCAATAAAACTGACAGCAGAATTAAATGAGCCTGCTTGCGAAGCGGGCAGCATATTCTCCTGCAGCAGGATTGTTGACAAACTATTCAAAAGTAATCTTGCAGTGAATCATTCCTTTGTGTCTGTGCATTGTTTGGGAAATGGAGTGCAGTGTGGGTATTAGGCAGCAAATTCTATTTGACAATATCCCGTTGAAGTCTATGGCAAGAGTAAGGAAGCCTGGGTATGTTTGTACATGTATTCCTTTCATCGGTAACTGCTGCTTGGCAGAGAATGGCATGGTAGGAACCTGGAAGATGCTTAAATGGGCAAACTTCTTTGTCTTTCAGGTCAGGCATGTACTTCCTGGACATTCATGTCAGCAAATAAGGACCTATGGGCCTTCATAATGACAGGAGGAGCTGACATTTATCAGCCCTTTCATAATTAAAGTACGCTTGTTCCTAAATTATATATATTTAAAATTCTTTCAATGTGATGCAGCATTTTGGAATAGAGGCAGACACTTGCATTCACTTGAGTAGGCTTTAAGGTTTACCTGACTTATTCTGAGAAGTTTTGTTTTCTCTTGTATTTATCTCTTAGGAAAGCAGATATAAAATTGTATCATTCTGCAGTAACGTCATGCTATCTGCTATTACTGTATGTTGCTTTTCATGGGATTGATTGATTGATTGCATATATGCTGTCAACTTGGTGCCGACTCTTAGTGTCCATATAAATAGATTTTCTCCATGATAATTTGTCCTTAACCTGAACCTTCAGCTGTTCCTTTGCTATACTCGTTGCCATTGTAATGGAGTCCATCCATCTTGCTGCTTGGCCATCTTTTTTCTTGCCTCCTTTCTCAGGATCGGAGCCTTTGCCAGAGGGCTAGGTATTTGCAAGCTATGTTTGAATCAGGGTACTGATAGGTTATTATTTTGCAAAATAATTACTTCTGCAGTTTTAGAGGTAGGGTTAATTATATATTTATGCATCAGGTTTTTTGACATTTCGAAGCAATATGCAATTAACACAAACAAAACAGAAAATAGGTTTAAAACTAAGTAAAAGAATAATTTTAAAAGTGTAATTATAAACAATTCTGTCGGCATTGAAAGATTGCAGCATAGATGCCAAGAAACTGTTGCTAAAATGCTCTTTCTCCCGCAATTGAGCTTTTCTTTCATAACGCCTCTGATAAAAGGTTCATCTGGAGAATACCTTTGTGAAATTATGCACTTGGAGAACATAAATAAGGTAGAATAGTTATAGGAGTATCTCCACAGACCTTTGAAAGACAATATAAAAGTACATTTTAGAAATTTCCATCTTCTGATCTCTCTTTTTTCTTGTTTCATTAATGTTGGATGCTTCATAGGATATCAGGCTTTTAATTTGCTTAACTGAACTTGAGAGTCCCTAACCTCTCAATTTAGTCTCCAATAGACTTATTGATGAGGATGGGGGCATTTCTAATGCTATGGACCACAAATCAAATTGGAAATGGAAACTATAATGCATCTTTTACACATTCTGTATATCTAATTGAATTAATTACTTTAATTAATATAATTTTAATCATTTGCTCTCTTTGTTTCAGTAGATTTGAGACTTTTGTAATCTTGGAATTGAGTTCCCAGTAGAGAACGGTATGATGTTGAGGTTATTTTTTTCAGATATAATAGTATTCAGCATGTTGATGTTTAATTTCCATTGTGTTTTTGGGATGCAGGTTTTGGAAGTGGTGCGCTCCAACTATGATACACTTACCTTAAAATTACAGGACGGGCTTGACCAATATGAGCGCTACTCAGAGCAACACAAAGAAGCCTCTTTCTTTAAAGAGCTGGTGAGTTTTAACTCTCTCATAAAAGGGTCGTATAATTGGCTCATTATCCAGCTTACAGTCGCAGCAATAATGCAACAAAAGCTACCTGCATATTCACAAAATGTATGAATTATATCACTGTGGAGGCCTGATCATTATTTCAGTCAGATAGTGGGTAAGTATACTTAAATACATGTTTTATCTTTGCTTGTTTTGGGATTCCTTGAATTCTTGAAGAAAACTGGAAATATGTCTTAGAGAGCTTTTTGGTTTTTTTTACATTTTTTTACATGCACATGAAGACTTTTCTCCAAAGGCAGAGATATCCCATGCTTACTAGTTCAGCATTTTACGACAGATCTATTGATGAAGCAGAAATAAAAATGTTTTCTCCCCAAGCAGACTTTATGCTGTAATTTGAAATGCTCTGTTAGGATATCCTGTTCTCACTAGTTGTACATACCAAGAGCTGACTGCTTATTGGACTTGTGCAAGCAGCCTTGATACATTTTGACAAGATGCTTTGCAGTATGAAAATGAGGCCATTTACCTCACTGAGATGAAGTGGCAACAGGAATTGCCTGGGTATGATGCCCTTTTTACCTTTTGGCATTTGCAAAAGTCACTTTAGTCAGGACGAATTGTGCTGCTTTGGGAAGCAGCTTCAAGGGGATACTTCACCAAACCTTCATTGATAGGCGCAGTTTAGTTTCTTATTCCCCCACCGCTTCAAAAAGCTTTTTCCACTCATAAACTTTTTCCTGGGCTTTATTAGGCATTCTTTGCCAGGCTATCCCTATATTCCACATTGCAAATATAGAACAATGGCTGCTTTAATGTTTTTCAGTTGTAAAATGTAGGTATCATAATAGTGACCTTTTCCTAAATTACATGGAAACAACCATGCTTGTTCCCATCTGTGTAGCAGGAGCACTGTTATCCTCAAATGCTGTTATCCTCAAATGTTGTATTTGAGGATAGGAGGGAGCAAATACGTTGCCGCTGATCTCTCTCTTTTCCCTTGGCCACTGTCACTATTTTTTCTATATCCTTTTATTCATTAGGTGAAGAGCTTTATCTTTGTTTTGAGTAAAATGAGGACATTGTTTTTCCTGATTCATGGAAATTGTTCTTTGAAGAAACTATCCCGATAAAGACTAATAGTTCAATTCTTTATCACTGAGAATAATTCATGTCACTTCCAACAAAAGTCAGTCTCTCTCTCTCTCTCTTTCTCTCTCCTTCTCTCTCTCTCTCTCTCTCTCCTTCTCTCTCTCCTCTCTCTTTCTCTCTCTCCTCTCTCTCTCTCTCTCTCTCTCTCATTATTTTTCAGTTGGTGATTAAACATCAACCAGTTTAATTTATTTATAGAGGAATATTTATTTCTATTTCCCTAGAGACTAATTTAGCCTCATCCAAGCCCAGCTACAACCTCATTTCCTGAGTTCACTTTCAAAGTAGAAGAAAGGAATCAAGCTGATCCAGTGTAACCCTCTGCTGACAAAATACCTTGCTTCTCTTTTTACCATCACAATGTTTTTTCTTTTAGATTCACAAATACCATGTACCTTCTCTAGAATATATATTGTGATAAGATTTTGTCACATAGGTTGTTAACTAAGATCAAAGCATGTCGATCTCTCTTCTACTGTTTACCTTTTGTACAAAGTGTTACTTTTCTAATTTATTTATTTATTGTGCTGATTTTATTTAAGGTTGTTTTTAATTGTTCTCTCGTAAAGCACTCTGGGCTCCCCAGGAGGAAAAGCAATGTAGAAACAACATAAATTTAAAAATCTGCAGAATGATAGCATAATAGATGCAAAAGCTGCCTCCTCACTCTTCTTCTAATGTACAGGTGTTTGTATCAGTCTTAGTAATCTCCCAATTTCTATGATTGGAGGACTTTTACAAGCTGTGGGCCAGACTCTTGGTATATGGTTAACTTCCTGAATTTACCTCCATGTGATTCTGCTCATTTCCCCAAAACTCTGCTTAGCCACACATTTCAGGGGACCCACAGTATGAAGCAGAGTTGGCAGATGACTAAGATTGATACAAACATCTGTTCAAAACTAACTTTTTAAAATAGGCCAGACCCAGTAACTTACAAAAATTAAAAATTTGACCACTTTAAAAAAACCTACGTTCTAGTTGAATTCTCTCATTTGCTTTTCTATTTTCTCTTGAAGAATCTATTAACTTCTTGAAATGAACGAAGCACTGATAGACATGGCTTAGGGTTAACAAACAAAGTGGCTTATTAGAATATTCAAACTGGTTGTCTGATTGGTATGCACTGCTTGCTCCCGGATCCCTATCAAATAAGAATTTCCCTTGGTAATGGAACCATAATATCCTTGCCCTTGGGTAGCTTTATCTATGTCTTTCATTCAGGGGCAGGCATGTGGAACTAGTAGATTGAAGAAAAAAATAATATCACTGTATGGAAAATACCTGGTGAAAGGAATGAAAATACTTGTCTGTTGTTAAATAAAGTATAGGAAAGTATTGATAAATTCATTGTTGCATAGGATGGGAATGCCTTCTTGTCATGTCTGGGCTTGTAGACTAAGCCTTGGCACTGCATTATGCTTCTTTTTTCATATAGATTTTTTGTATGTGGCTAATACCACACTATAATCGCATACGTTCATTTTTTGCATCTAGTAGTAATATAAACTGCATCTAACAAATATGGACTTCCATGCAAAATAGTTTACTGCATTGAACACTGGTCTATTCAAGATCTTCAAGGTATTGGGCCAAATGTATGGCGAAAGTGACGTTATATTATATTATATTGATTGTTCTGTCTCCTACAGGTTCGGTCCATCAGCATCAATGTACGGCGAAATCTGGCATTCAACACTCTTAGCCAGGAAGCCCTGCTAAAAGAGTTTTCAACCATCTCCTGAAGCTGTCTTCTTGCTTCCTAACTCGTCCTGGTATTACAGTATCACCTCCTGCAGAATAGCTTCCGGATGTGGAACAATCTAACTCTACTGTGTGGTTTTGTTTGTATTTTGTTTTGTTTTTAAAGAGAAGATCAAGGGAAGGCCTGGACTTGCCCCATACCCTTGAGCATAGAGAATTAACAGTATAGACTGCATTGGGAGTGGGAAAGACGGGGCAGGGGTTATTTCTCTTTTTTAATTTCTTTGTGACAACTGTTGTGTAGGGATAAGAATTGTTTGCTGAGTGAGCAAGAATAGAGCAGAAGAGTGTTGCTTAGAGGGTTCATACTTAATGGTTCCCTGAAGACTGCTTAACCCTGAAGCCTGAAGTGGGAAAGGGGCACAGGAACCAAGATCTTGATAATATGGAACAGTCTGGCTGAACACTTATTTTATGTAAATTTGTACTTGGATGCTTTGAATCTGCGGTTCATGTATATTGTTAGGTCCATTTTAGTTGGTGCTGAAACACTATGGGCTCTGTCTTCATTGTGCACAAGGCCTCCTATTCTAATGGTCTTGCCAGAACTCCACCTCAGGATGGTCTTGGTGCCCAACTTAAAGCTCTTGCTGTCTGGGGTTTCTTAGTTAAGAGCTTACCTCTATGGGTTTATTCTTACTATTCCACTGTGCCATGCTTTAAAACCTTGGGAATGAAGATATTAAGATGTATATGTGATTTTTCTCCCCAAAGGAGCAATAAGGGAAAACATTCTATGGTTTTACTTCCACCATTCTCGTGCATCAAAAGAAGCCAGGTCCTCCTGTACCCAAAAGGTTGACTGAGCTCCTGTCCTAGACTCCATCACTTTTTTTCTGGCCTGTCAGCCTTGGATTCTCTACATACTGGTAGGGCAATCGAGTGCTCTCGTTAGGCTTGTCACTGTCCTTTCTATCCAAAATAACCTCTGTGAATTCCACAGTGATTGCAACTGTCAAAGTCAGTTCCTACTTTTATGTATTCCAATAAAGTACTTCATTGGAAATTCAGAATTAAAACAATAATTTGTCTACTTTATCAGTTCTTACTTATTTTAAAGAAATATTTATTTAGGCGGGGAAATATATTTATAGCCATTCTATACTCCTGTCCATCAAGTGAAATAACTCATACGAACTAGAGCTGCACAATTATTCTGTCAATTTTTTCTCATTATTTTGCAGGATTTCTTTTTGAGCTGTTTTTAATGAAAATGATAACTGAGGCACTTAATATTTTGCATTATATAGAAAGAATTCACACAACTGGGCTTTGTTGGAAAATTAAAAGTTGGCTATGGTTCTGGCATTGTGCATCATTTATAGATCTATTCTTACATCTATAACGTATGGTAATGTTAATATTTGAGCCTCTATTCCTTTGGGGGTTGAGGAGCAGTATTCATATTATCTTCTTTCTTTCCAAAGCATTGCCACTGGAAACAAATATGACTGGATGAACATACATAAATGCATCTTAATTTGGCTGTTCATATTAACAGAATGATAACCAGAGAGATTTCAATTCAGAGACAAGTGTCATTTGGGGTAAATTTTTGCTCTTTGGAACAGATTGGAGAAAACCTTGTGCCCTTCTCTCACCCACTGATGAACTCATCTATTCCTAGTATTGAATTATGAGTTCAGAGATGCAAAGGACATCTTCTTCGAGAAGACAGGCTACAGAAGTTACGTTGCTGAACAGCACCTTCAAAAGGCTATTGTTAGTACTCAGTAAAGGGTTGGAAGGGGTTACAATATCCATGACTTTTGTGCATGCAATGTATTTTTTGTGAATCACTTGGGCAGTAATATTACTATTGCTACTAGTTATGTTTCCTTGGTACATAGCTAGTATATCTGGTACATCATAGCTGATATATGTACACAGATTGCATAATCTTTATTTTAGGACCCTTAACATCTAATGAAAGCCTAGACTTGAACATTTTGTGTTGGGGAGAAAATGGAGTTGAAAATGTGTCAATTCTAAACTTTTAGAATTTTTCATTTAATCCAAGATTTCTGTATAAATTGCTATTTCATCCATTTTCTCCCAGAGGGTGATTGCCATGGCAGAATAGATTCTTGTCCTGGGTCCCCTCAGATGAGATTCTTTCATGAATAGAACCCACAATAGGTCCTTTCTATTGGACCTAATGGGTTGGATAGGTATGATCAGTGGCCCTTTTTATCGCTTGAAAAGCTTCAACTTTTTTTAAAAAATAGATGTGTTCAGATTCGCCTTTAGTAGAATTATGGGTAAAAGGTGAGAAGTTTGAAACCTTATAGCCTAAAAAACTTACTTATGGGTTTTCTCTAAATCACTGCTAAGGAGATCCTTGAAATATCCTCATATTCTCAACAAAATATAAACAGTATGCAGTAATGGAGGTATAATTATCACTGATCATAAAGACAAAGCTTTTAAACTGCTAACATTTGGTTACTCACCTATAGTTCTAGAAATTTCTAGAGCAAAATTTGAGGTTTGGAGTATTCTAGTAAACTACAAAAGTATTAATTGGAGTCTAAACCATAGTGATGACCCAAAGGAAAATCTATACTGCTTGCATCAGCCTTCTATAGTTGGCATGATGATGTGCAAATCTGTGTAACTGCTTCTTTTTCTAGATTTTTAAGAACTTTTTTGTTGGATATAAAATATATTAGGTAAGGCAGTTTTTGAGGCCAAATAAGTCTCAGCATAGTCATAAATCTACAAGCCAGGTTTCATTCCAGTTTTATATAGCATTACCAGGATTCATGCCTTCCTACATATATTTATCAGGATATTTTTTCAGTCAATGGGTGACTTGCAATCCTCTAGCCTGGCAGTATATTGAAGGATATTCCAAGCCTAGCTAAAGTTATAAGCATTTGGGAGCAGGAATCCAATAGGTGACCTACAAGGTCCTTCCAACTCTGTTAATTTGTTAAACTTCCTAGGTTTCATCCTCCTCCTAGCCCAAAATAAAGTTATTTTGATCATCTAGTTGCAGCATCCATGTAACTGCTTGGAGTGAGGGTGCTTGAGCCAAATTGATTAGCATATTTTCAGAGTCTGCATTCTTTTTTTCCTTTCCTCTTTCTTTCAGTATGATGGGTTCCTTTCACATTGTAAGCCTTCGGGCGAGGAAGTGACAAGTAATGTAAAACGCTGTCTTGTCTTCAACTGTGTAGAATGTGGTCAAATTTCCCTGCAAAACTGGGCAGATTTTCCACTGTATAAGTACTGAGGAAATAAGCGCTCTCTATTAACCATAAGACATTAGGCCTATTCTCATTATAAGCTTGAATGTGCTTTTCTTGGCTGCCTTTATGATAGCGATTAGCATTTCGCTTATAGCCTTCTGCATATTTATCTGTTCAATAACTTTCCCCCAAGGGCAGAATTTAAACACTGTTTGCTCTGATGGAAACTTGCCTAGCACAATACCATTGTTGCAATACCCACTACACATCCCAAAACTTATTACAAAACATATATTTGGAACATGATTCACACTGGAGAGAAGAGCATGTTTCACAGTGAAGAATAAAAATGAAGGAGAGCCAGCTTGATGTAACGGTAAAATTGCTGGCCTAGATACTCTACTCCTGCTTTGGGTTTGAAAGCCAAATTGATTATTTTGGGCCAGTCACTCACTCTCAACTCAACTCACAGGGTTGTTGTTGCTGGGGAAATAGGGAGGAGTATTAGGTATGTGTTACAATAAAGTAATAACGGTTGGATAAAAATCAAGTATTCATCCTCTTTACTGTGCAGTAGCTCTTCTATGAATACTGGATCTGGTAGTAAAATATACCAGCTAGCCCAAAACATTGTTTACTATCCACACTTTAAGGTAGTGCTTCCCGAAGATTTTCCTCCATTACCCAAAACTGCTTATCAAAAAGTCCTTTTTACCCAATGTAGGTCAAACCTTTTAGTCGACTTAAATATCTGTTGTGATTGGGTAATGGGTTCATATGTTGTTGCTCAAAGAAAAAACACTTTTACCCAGGTTTGGATAATTTACCCAGGTTTGGAAAGCACTACTTAAGGAGAAAGCCATCATCTCTGATTTTGCAGATGTTCTGCTTAAGATGGGTGGGTTGTGGCTATGTTTTGTTCTGCTTGCTTAGGTGCCATTATTTCAAATGCCCCTTTGTCCCAAAAATCCCAATATTTGCAGTCAAATGCCTCATTAACATTTGGGGTGCAAGAAAGGATGCATTTTGCTATTTTTAATTTATCAAGATTAGAAATCCCCCATCTCACACACAGAACAACTATGGCATTGTACATCTCAAAGGTGCTTTTTCAAACAGCAACTACTTTTCCTTGAAGACATTTCACTTCTCATCCAAGAAGCTTCT
This sequence comes from Pseudoxenodon macrops, assembly GCA_032467955.1. Classification (NCBI taxonomy): domain Eukaryota; kingdom Metazoa; phylum Chordata; class Lepidosauria; order Squamata; family Pseudoxenodontidae; genus Pseudoxenodon; species Pseudoxenodon macrops. The sequence continues at coordinate 45,627 of JANHFT010002755.1, read as the reverse complement.
TTAGTTCTGAAGAAGGTTCTTGGATGAGAACTGAAAGATCTTTAAGGAAAAACAAAGAAAGTCCAGTTGCCTTTTGAAAAAGCACCTTTGGGACTTCTGTGACCTAGATGACTGAAAATCCCCATAGACATCTGACAGTATTTGTTTGTTTGTTTGTTTGTTTATTTGACTTATGTGTCACCCATCTCATCTAGGAGTGATTAAAAACATTAAAACCACATAAATATATAGCAATAGGAAGCAGTTAAAACAAGAATAAAGTAATGTAAGTTTAAAATGTGGCTGGAGGGTTTTCAAGGTGCTAATCAACCCTAAGCTTGCATGCTCCTTTGTGAAGCTCAAGCAAGTCAGCAGAGCCAGGTCTTCAGATACTTCCCAAAGGCCAAGGGAGTGGAGCCCACCTCAACTTGAGGGGGGAGGATATTGAAAAGGTAGTTGAGTTGACAGAGAAGGCTCTCTTCCTGGACCCCACCAATCAAAAATTTGCTATAACTTGATTACAGCATTTTTGGTGGCTCCAATGTGAAATAATTAGGTATATCTTTCCCATATGCACATAACCTATTGACAGCTGGCTGGACAACTGATAGGAAACGCTCTTCTGTATGGTAAGTAGCTGTTGGAGCCTGCCACATATTATTCTCTGTTACTTCTTTGTTTTCATTGGGCACAAATGATGATAGCAACTGAGGATAAGAAATAAGTCCAAGAGCTACTGTCACACACTGCAACTTTGGATTTGAATATGCAAATAGAGGTCACCGCTGTATACTCTTATTCTATGGCTCCCATGGCATCATACTACTAAGGAGGAGGCCTCTTGTTTTCCACCATCCTCTTGAGCCCAAAGAATGGCCAATCAGATAACAGCTCTTGCTAGTGCCTAGTTTGACCAATGTAAAGGCAAGAGATGTTCAAGTAATGTGAATAAATCAAATAATTAGCAGTTTATTAAACACAACTCTTAAGGTGTTCCTACTCTACAAAATATTTGCAGTATAGTACAGGATTGAAACTAGGGCTCCTCCTTCATGGCTTGTGGGAGATAAAAAAAGACATGGAACAAACTACATGTATAGAAGTCATAGGGGATTGCCATAATTTGCACTGTGCATTGCTTCTTTTGTGTTTGTTGGCTGTGTGGATCTCAACACTTTGTTCTTGAAGAAGTGCTACTTATATACATACTAGACACATTATGACAGGTTTCTACAAATTTATCATCAATCCATATGACATGCCAAGAAAGAATTCCATTAAAGGCACATCCGATTTTAGTTACACAGTGTGACAAATGGTTACTAATTTAATTAGATAAGGCAAAGCAGGCTAGTCCTTTGATCCAGATGATCTAAGCAGCAATGCCCACTCCAGTCAAAGGAAGAAATAACATTTTGTCCTTGTAATAGTAATGTATATTGTTGTGTGTGTGTTTGTGTGTGTATCTGAGGCCTGCTGATATATACATATACATATGTACATATTGTATGCCCACTTCATATTTAGGTGGATTTCAGTTGTTAATGCTGGATAGCAATCTTTTATGGGACTAAAGTATATCTGTGTGTATACAATATAAAGCATTCTTAAAAGTATAAAAATAAAGCTTGCTTTCAGGGTTGTATTAATGTACAACTCTGAAAACAAGATTTATTTTTATACTTTAAGAGTGGTTTATATTGTATACACACAAAGATATACTTTAATCCCATAAAAATTGGTATTCGAGTGATATACTGTATATTTTGTAGGCTAATATAATTCACTTAAGTGAATTAGGTTATTCTTAATGTCAAAAGACTTGAAAGATCAATGAAACAATATGTGTGATTTTAAATCATCTCAAACATTTAAAGAAATATGTTTTTTTTAAATAGAAGTTACATGTAAAAGAAGATAAACCTTTATTTAGAAACTGGGTATGAAAGATATATTTGACTAAGGCTTCAACCAGGCAAATGGTTACGTTGAGGACTGTGGTGAAATCATACGTGGATGGAATACTTTTGATTCAACTTTGGATTTGTGACATCCCAAACAAAGGGAGTTTATTTTTTGCTCAGTGTGACATCAGAAATTTTTTCCATTTCATTAATTTTTTTTAGCTTTTTTAACTAATCAAATAGAAAGGACTAACATATCTTACATATCAGATCACAGCCCAATCAGCTTAAATTTACAACTACAGGAATTCACTAAAACATCCAGAAGCTGATATTTCAATGTTGAATGAAAGTGATGTATTAAACAGTCGTTGCTTGAGGCATTTGCAGTACTTTGAATTTAATGCTGAAACAACTGGTCCTTAATAGTTGAATGGCAGCTTACTCTATATGCATGGTAGTATTACTGCCTACATAGTATATAAGGTATTCAAAAATAAATGCAGGACTAATTTGAAAGAGAATTTGAAAAATCTTTGGACACAAATGGCCAGATGCCCAACCACCCAGAGATATTCAGGGTGATAGTACAACTTATGTGCTCTCCTGGAATGGTGTGAGCCAGTCACAGTTTCCAAAAGTGTGTGTTCCTGAATGTTTGCTGCTTGATTGCTGATATATATCAAAAATAAAATAGTACTTTAAAATAGTTTTTGGTGTAGCTTCCACAGAACTTCCCATTTTTGCTGTTTTCTTCTGTTTGCTCTTGTTCTGCCTTATGAACCTCACAAGCTTTGAAGGGGGTGATTAATTAAATAATGTGATTAGAACTCTGTTATTTAAAAAAAGTGGAGAATATTGTTTCTGCTTTACATAAAAGAAGTTACGGTTCTTGTTTGGCTGTAGGAAACTATATATCCCCAACAGAACAATAATTACGGGATAAGCTTACTACTTAGTGATGGACCAATAATATCTATCTGAGATCAGCTTGGCAAATGTTTATTCTCATTCCCTTCTGGTCTAAATATAAGCCACCATGTGGCATAACATATTTCATTCTGTTGGCGCAAAAACAAAGTTTCTGATCTTGGCTCAAAACTGTGGTATCTCCTGGAAATGTTGGATTTTGGGTATCATTTGTTTAACCAGTAGCTTTCCAGTAAGTATCTTTCATACTGTGGTCAGAAAGCAACATCATTTAGAATGAGAAAATGTCAGCATTAAAACTGCTGTGGCCAGTTAATACAATACAATTAAACCACTGTTCATTGAACCATAGTTTGTGAATTAGTAAGATATTAACCATAATTTATGTGGCTGAGTTTGCACAATTCACTAAATTGAAATACGGTTGGCTGACTGGGGCTCAGTGTGTTGTGTGAGTCTAACCATTAAAGTTTTCTAGAGTCACTTGGGTGAGATGGGCAGTGCAGAAATTTGATAAATAAATAAAATACCATACAGTTCACATAAAACAAATTGATGACAAAGTGCAAGTTTTCAAAAGTAAGACAGAAGTTATAGAGAGAGATGGAGAAATATCTTGATAACTTGGCATTATTAGAATTGAGATATTAAAAAAATTGTTTAAGATTCTATGAAATGCCAGAAGACCATGGGAAGATATGAGAGAAAAGATTGTTAAATGTCTAACTTTTTGGATTGGGATGAAGATGACACAGAGGCAGGCATTATAAGATTATAGGATCTATACACAATTTGTAAACTTTTCTGAATGAAACATTAATAAATAAAATAAATAATAAAATTAAGATAGCAACTAATGGTAACTAATTGTTAATGGTTTTCTATTTACAATTATCAGAAAGATTTAAAATGTATAAAAATATCTTATGAAATAAACCAGGACAGAATGTAAAGTGCAATAGTATACCAGTGATGAACATGTAATTGCTAAAATGTACACACTTTTGTTGAAATTTAAAAGAAGAACGAGGTTAAATATTGTATGATAAAGTCGACTAAGAGTTTTGGTTATAATGTGCAGATGGATCAAAGAAAAAATATGTGGTTAAAAGTTTATTATGTTATCTTAAATAATTTTTTATAAAATGTATTGTTGGTACATGATTCTAGAGTATTTAGAATATATAAAGACATTTGAAAATATGAACTATATGAAGGGACATTTTATCATGCTTGGTGGCAGGTAAGAAGCTTAACAATTGATTCCAATATACACATTGATGTAGAGGATTTTTAAAATTAATATTCAATTAAAACCCTAATTTTTCCCTTTCAGATGGATAAATAGATAGAAAAGACCCATGGAATATTGTCTCAATATATGCTTACTGTTGTGAGATTTACTATATGCACAAAAATGGAAACATTCAATATTATCCGCCATCTAGGAATGTTTGGTGAAATTGACAGAACTTGCTGAGATGGACAAACTAACTTCTTTGATTAGAGAAAGGTCATTACAGTTATTAACATTCATCAATGAGTAGAAACTTCTTATGGATTTTTTGTGCTAAAAATGATGACATGGTTTTGGTAATTACAAAGAATGGGCAACAGAAAGAAGAAATATGGCACAATCTTATAGAGGTTTAATTTAGAATTGTATATGTAAGAGAAAGATTGAAAGCCTCTGTGTGTGTGTCTGTGCGTCTGTGTGTGTATTCATTCATGTTTTTTGTTCTTTTGTTTTTTTCTATCTCTTTTTTTATTTGTCTCTTCCTTTGCTTTTTTCTCTTTCACACTTACTTCACTGAATGTATTTATTAGGTATGTAAAATCTTTTAATAAAAACATTTTTTTTAAAAGGGGTATTTTTCTTAAATTGCTTGTGCTGATTTTTGAGGAGCCAGGCAAATCCTGATGTCCAAAACAAATGAGTTTTCTACCATATCTTATTAAACATTCTGAACCCAACTGTGTTTGCCAGCTGTCCTGCCTGACATATATCTCTGAACTTTGCTTCAGTTCCTGGAAATGGAATGTCCTTGAACAATTCCCTTTCAGACTGCTTAGTTGCTGATGATTTGCTTGACTTTCTCCTTCAGCCCTTCTGGGCTAATTGAATTAAGTGGATGGAAAAGTGAATACAGTTGGCTAGATTAAATGAGCTGGGCATGCATCTGAATAGAATTCACAGCCATGGAAGCAATGAAATTTTCCCCAAACAAGGAAGCAGCTCTTCTGGCCAAGCCTTTACTTTCCCCTGAGCCTTAATCATTGCTTCATCACAGCTAACCTTTTGCTTACTGGTTCATCTCTGATCTTCCAGCAGCCTCTGCTGGGAAAGCATGATGGCTTCTCTCTCCTCAGACTCAAGGCAGAATCTTCTGACTTTCCTAGGCAATTTGTGGATACTTAGCCATGCTGTCTGCCTTGAGCATAGCCATCTCTACTCATCTTTCCCTCATACTGTGCTTTGGTTTTCTGAATTTGGCATGAACTGAAAACATGGGAAGGCCAAGTCACCTCTTATCATTAAGTCTCTTCAACATCAACTGCAAGCACCATGGCACCGAGACTCTTACTGCACTTGAGACTTGAACATTTCAACCAATGGTGTTTTAGGTGGCATTCAAAAAATAATTATCATTTTGCTATCACCATTGGCCTTGGATTCAGTAGCCTGTAATCTACCCTTTTCTTCTATGCTGTTATGCCCGGTTTGGTTCCTTCTCCAATATAACAGCATTAGGGAATGCCTAACTCTCTCATGTGCTACAATGGGAAACTATCCTACAGCTGATTCTTGCCATAGGGAATTGCTTGTTAAAAGGAGAAAAGCAGCAATGACTTTGGGAAGAATGGAGGAATCATCAAATTGGTTTTTAAGATACTGCAGAAAGAGAAAAGGAAGAATGGTTGCATACGTTAGATTTCGGAAGACCCCATTTCAATAAGCTTAAATAAATAATAGGTGGACTAAGGTGAGCAGAAATCCTCAGTTTGAGGGATGTGCTGGAGATTTGGGATTTTCAAAAAAAAAAAAGATACCTGGAAATACAACTGTGCATTATTTCAATGTGAAGAAAAATGAGGACAGGTTAAGAAATCATTACTGATGCATAGGGTGCTTTTGACTGAGCCAGGTGTTAAAAGGACCATATATACAAAATGAAAGATGGATGTAATCAAGTCAGAAAGATTGAAGTGCAAAAGAAATTTAAGCTTGCAAGAAAAAGCTAAAATTACAAAAAGGGGTTTGGAGACTATTTCAGTAGTACAGAAAAAAGTGGACCCGTTGCTTGAAGACAATACTAGGTAACGGAGAGAGAGTAGAACTCCTCAGTTCCTTCACTCCTACTTTTCTTCAGTGTTTTCCCCTAAAAGAAATCCAACTGGATCTAAGCAGAATTGAAACAAGGAAATGGTAACACAAGATAAGTGAAGAGATGCTGTAATCAGGGAGGGTCCCACTGCCCTGAAGGAGTAAATCACCAGAACCAGATCAATTACTCTTAAGTTCGAAGAGCTCCTTTCAGTGGTATTTCAGAACTTGTGCAGATGTGCCAGATGACTGGAACAAAGCAAATGCTGTTCCTATCATAAAAAGGGTGTGGGGGGAGGGGAGGATCTGTATTGTTACAGACCAGTCATCCTGATATCCAGGCAAAACTCTGGAAACAATTATTATGAAAATTTAGAAAACACATTGTTTGGCAGGATGTAGCATAGGTTCATCATGACCCCATTGCATGCCCAAATCAACCTGATCTCTTTATTTGATAGAATGATACTTCCTGGGAATTAGTGATCATTTCTGCTTGTTGTCCTCAGAAATGTAGTGGCCATATGGTCAGTAAAGCATATGGCAAGCTTTCCCAAAAGGTCCAAAGTTTCCCGAATGCAAGCTCAATTATACAGAGTTCATTGAACAATTAACATACATCAGTGAGTCCATGACAGAGTGGAAGTTAGGTATGGAGTGGCATAACATAAGGCTGCTTTCTAGATCCTCTTCCCCATATTCATACATTATTTAAATTAGAAATTAGAGGGATTAGAAAATATAATCATCCAATTTGCAGATAGCACAAATCTTGAGAGGATTCAGAATTAAATTTCAGTGCTGACATCTAGAATGTTTGCTTGACTTGTCCCAAAGAATTCAGTTAAGAATTCAACCATGGGAATATGCAATTAATCCACAATAAAAGAGATCAGTGATCTGTATTTGCCTAATGAGCTGCTAATTTTTATCCCTCAAAGGATACACCAAGCTATATTGTGACTGGAAGAAATACTATGCATTGATGAAGGTAAAGTGCTCCAATCTAGAATTGGCACATTTTGCCTTTCTTAGGACCGATCTGATAAATGTGATCAATCAATCAATCAATCAATCAATCAATCAAACAACCAAGCATCCAAATCATTATTCTTTTGCTGGCTTTTGCTTTACAAAATCACTGCAACTTGAACATGAGACTTACATAGATGAGACTCAATAGTTGGTGCACCATAATGTCCACTGTCACCAGCCCTCTATTTTTACCCATATAGTTTTTGTAACTTGTACCGTTTCCTTGAAAATAAGACCTCCCTGGATAATAAGCCCAATCAGGCTTTTGAGCACATGCATTAAATAAGCCATACCCCGGAAATAAGCCCTCCCCAAAACACAGCAGCAGCCATGAGGTGACCACGCTCGCCAACTCCTGCACCTCAAAAATAATAAGACCTCCCTGAATTTTTATTATTATTTTGGGGGTCAAAAGAAAATAAGACCCTGTCTTATTTTTGGGGAAACACGGTAATAAAGAATCCCATTAATTTCCATCTTGGGTATTTTAGACCAGTAATCTTCAAACCTATCAACTTATATGTTTAATTCCCAGAAATACTCCACTAGCATGCTGGCTGGGGAATTCTGGAAATCTTAGTCCACGTATCTTAAAGCTGTCAAATTTGAAAATCACAGCTTTAGCCTTTCAGAAGTAAACTCTTGCATGTGGTTTTATTCTCTGTTGAGAGACCGAGTCTTTTCTGACATGTATCTGCTGGACTTTTTTTCTGCTCTCTGCCACATGTGAGTAATCACAGTTCAATCCATACCAAGTTCATTTCTTTCCCTAAAAGAGAGGAACAACCTTATAAATATGGACTAGATTCATTTTACTTACGATGAAAAGGATATGATGGTCTCAACCTTTTCTTTTCCAACTGTTTCTTCCTTTGGAATATGAGAGTTCTTTCTTACAATGATTGAAATTAGATGAACAGATGCAGACTGTCCCACTTTCACACAAGACGCAGGCTTTCAGTCCTCTACAGAGAAAAAATAAGAGGAAACAGTCAAGAGTTTTGCCATACTAATAACTCATTTGAAAGCAAAGTAAGCGTTGGATTATTGGCCTAAAACCTTAGTATTTTTTCTGGCCGATACTATTAATCAAGCATCTTGTATTCTCATTCATTAGATTGACTGTTTCCAGTGCAAGGAACGGTGAAGGGGCTAAGTAGTTTTTCCAAGCATTGTTCTGTTATTAGTGTTCCAAATATTTCTCTGGTATCCCATGGATCCAAAATGCACATAACTGCACACTGTTGCTTATTTGGCTTTGTCATGTCAACATATCAGGCTTTCCTAAATTAATTAATCTTTAAGGGTTTATAAAATTCTCAACCTGAAGCTAAATCAAGTAGCCATTGGAGATTTATTATGTGGAAAGTTATTTTGGATATTAAAGTATGACTCAAAACAAGTTTCTTTCCTCCAAGTCACTGGGCAGAAATTACTTTGGCTTCTAAAAATTGTCTTGGAATTTAAAAAAGAAACATATGAGTTATGCCACCCCCTGTTAGCGATTTGCCAAATTCCCAGCACTAGAACTCATAGGAGAAAATGCAGGGGAAATGCTGTGTCATGTCATCACCAGGACAATAAAATTAGTCTCTCCAGCAAACCAGATGGAAGGTGGCTTTAAATGGGTACATGCATCTCTTATTGCCAGGAAAAACAGAACAGGCAAAGAAGAGCAAAAGACCAATCAGCAAACATGGTGCTGGATTTGGTATTCATGTCTTAAATTCCAACTTTATCCTATTTTTAATTAGTTAGTCATGTCGAGTGGTTTTGAAGTAGAAAAGTGTGAAAAAAATATCTTAACACAAGTGTCAACAGTATAATAAATTATACTGTTTATATTTGCACTGACTCAAGGCAGTTGATATGTTGCCAACCTGGGTTGATCTTGAAAAGGCTAAGCAGGATCCGATTTGTTTAGAACTGGATAAGAGACTACTAGGAAATCCAGGATTGTAGACAAGAGTGAGCTTCACAAATATCCCAGATGAAAGTAAAAAAGAAATCATGTCCATGGCAAACATAATGACCATATTGTTATTGTGATGCAGCATGACAGAATTTTTACCAACTGCTTTGGCTAGAGATGGAGCATGTTTCAGTTCCAACCATATTCCTGTTTCAACAGAAGCTATTTTTGCAGCAAGAAATCTGCAAGCAGAAATGTGCATTTAACGGATGGCCTGATAATAAAGTGATGTGTACTAAAGCAACCTCCTTTTCAAGCTTATGCTAAACACCATTGGGTTAATGCCATATTCACATAACTTGCAATGGTCAAAAAAAAAGTTAATCGTTTCAAAATTTGATGGCTACTTTGTGTAAGACAATGGTTGCGTTTCCAAAATGTAGTGAACCACATACTACCCAGCCCAGGGTACTCTTGCCTAGTCTGTTGTGTAAATGCATTAAATATATAAGATGAAACTCTGGATGCCAGAATCTGAACAGGAAAGGAATTTGATAGTAGTGATGAATAATTCCCATCAACATCTGTTTCTATTTTCCTGGCATCCCTAAGAGAGCCATATTCTGTCCGACAAATGTCAAGAAGGATGGGGAAAAAACATTGTAACTATCCTTGGAACAGAACTAGATTATTTGGGGGGCAAACCTTGAACATCCCAGTCTAAGTGAGATGTATAGAGCCTTGTCTGTATGCACAGAACGGGGAAAGTAGGTCAGCTGACTTGTTTGGCATGATAGGAGAGAACACGCAAGAAGCAAGCCACCCAACGTGGTCAGGAACCATACCCTCCATTCTTTAATATGATTCCTCAGTATCATTGGAATTGTATCTGATGTGTATTTAGGGATAATAAATTTGATTTGATTTGTTTTGCATTAATTCCAGGATCTGAACTATAGATTATCTTGAGGAAATAATGTGTAATAATAATAATTAACATTAACAGTTATCTAGATGATTTTGAATACATAGTCAAGTGCTGTTTATTTTCAATCACTTAGGAATAATAATTAAAACTGTTTTCCTCACAAGTTACATTGCTCTAAAAGAGTGCTTGGAGGATATCCAGTAACATGTCATTTTTCAGTGTAAAAAGACTGCAGTACTTATGCTGATTTTGTTACTTTGAGGAATTTCTTGGCTGTAGGGCCCTAAACCTACATTCTGCATTCATGTTTCTCAGTTTCAGACTTTCCTCAGCAATGATTTGATTTTCTAGCCCATTGAGAGAAATGATAAATTATTCCGGTAATAAGTGAGCAAGGGTGCAGCCATATTGTATGACACATTATATTGTATAACCACTAGGACATCTGTAAGTCAGGATAAGGAGTTATGTATGAAACATAAAGGAAAATAACAAAGTACCGTATTTTTCGGAGTATAAGATGCACCCACCCAAAAGAGGCTGATAATTTGGGAGCGTCTTATACTCCGAATGTAGCTTTTTCAAAGCTATTTTTCAGACCTAACAAGGCGAGTGAAAAGTGAAGCGATCTTTGCAGGTTTTTTTCATTGCTACTCCCTCCGAAGAAGCTTTTTTTCCAGACCTAACCAGATACTAATGATCTTCCAGTCTTTGCAGGCTTTTTTCATTGCTTCTCTCCATCAGCTGTGCTTTAGAAGCTTTTTTTTTTCAGTCCTAACCAGGGGATAAAATAATGTGCTGAAACTGACCAGACTAATGAATAATGAAAAAGCTGAAGCTGACCAGACGCTAGCCAGATGAATACCTGGTAGGCAGATTTTCTCCCCTATTTTCCTCCCCAAAAAGTAAGCTGCGTCTTATACCCAGGTGCGTCATATACTCCGAAAAATACAGTACTTAACATTTCAGCTAGGACAGGCTGACATTGGAAAGAAAAGAGCAATTGTTATGAGGAAAGTATCAGGATTTCCATGTTGGGAAACCACCCATTATGACGCCAAAATCTTATGTAACATGGACTGTCCAATGAGTAGGAGGGTGTGAAAATTGTTTATCTGCAATGTAAGAAATGTATTTAAACCATGTACAAGCTGTTTATCTTGGGTCTCTTGGGCCCAGGCTAAGACCTTTTGTAAAAGTTATTCCTTCATTAAATGCTCTGTAAATTGTTCATTGGTCTCCTGCTGTTTATTGGGATATTTTTCTCACATCATTTGATGGTCTAATCCAGGGGTATCAAACTCAAGGCCAGCCTGTGGGGTGCTTAAATCCGGCCCATGGGGCTGGCCTGAAAATATCAAAGGACTGGCCCGCAGTGCCTCTGCCATGTGTAGGCCTCCCACAGCCTGTTTTCGGCCTCCCCAGCCTCCAGCAGCACTCTGCCAGCCAGAAACAGGCGGCGTGGAGGCCATATGAGGCCTCCGCACATTCTACTTTTGACCAGCAGAGTACTGCTGGAGGCCGGGGAGGCTGAAAACAGGCCATGCAGGAGCCTTTAGGTGGCCTCCACGCATTCTACTTTTGGCCGGCACAGTGCTACAGGAGGCCGTTCAGGCTGAAAATGGGGCAGAGTGGGCCTTGGGAGGCCTCCACACAGCCCCTTTTTTGCTGCCAGAGTGCTGCAGGAGAGTGTTCAGGCTGAAAAAGGGGCAGAGGGGGCAGCACAGTTTATAAAAATAACATCATATTTATTTAATTATTGATTTCATTTCACCATCAAATTTAATACTTAATTTTCTCCT
>JANHFT010002755.1:20352-33712 GCA_032467955.1 Pseudoxenodon macrops | reverse complement strand
GAGCTTCTTCACTTGAGACTTTCAAGAAGAGATTGGACTGCCATTTGTCAGAAATGGTGTAGGGTCTCCTGCTTGAGCAGTGGGTTGGATTAGATGACCTATAGGGTCCCTTCCAACTCTGTTATCTGTTAAATCTGTTAAATCTGTGATGTCATGTTGGCTACAGGATCATGGAAATGTCTTCAGTTTAATTTCCTTGAAATGAGCACCACCCCTATAGTCAGCAACGACTAGCAAAGTAATATCTGCAGGGACTCCTTTATCATCCTCCCCCCTAATTCTAGAACTAGAATTAGAACTGCGGATTCACTCCAAACTAAAATAAAGATTGGAACAATCAGAATTCTATGAATTCTATCTTTATAGATAAAGAAACGTGTCAAAGAAAACATGCTAAGAAAATTTCAGTGACTTTGACCATTGTATATTTTGCAGCGTAGTGTTATTGCAGAAACAATTCCGCTAAATGACTTTGCACTCAACTATTTGAACGTGTGGCAGAATTGATAGTTCTTAAACTGTCTCATTTCATGCTTGTGATGTACAAATATCCTGGAAGATCACAGAGAGTTTGAAAAGTGCACAGTCATGTTGCCCTGTCTTCTCTGGATAGTGCATTACTCTTTATAAGTTAACAATGATAGTTTCAAAGGCTTTATCATAGAGTTCGTTTTAAATATGATCCTCAGAATTACTGAAAACCATGAGAATATTAGAAAAGAGCATTTCTGTTTTAAACTAGAGCTTTATCTAGCCTGACATTTCTTTTTCAGGATGGTTCACTAGACATTTTATATGTAAGACATAAGCATAACAGCTGTTATTCCCCCTTAACTGGTATAAAGAGACATGTCCTACTGATAGGGAGAACAGCGTAGGACTATTACAAACAACTAATATTTGTAATCTTCCTCTGCATGAAATACTCTACATTTTTTTTCTTAAAGCCTATCTAAATTAATTAAGGCATCAAATTTTTTTCAGAGCAATAAGAAAATACAGGAAGGGGTTTTCATTAATTTCAAGAAAGACGTAATTGCTTTTACATAGACTACTCTGCTTTTAAGAGTGTATCAAAGCAAAGGCTAATGGTGCAAAAATTACAAACAGAATGTAAATCCAAGAAAACAAGCTCATAGTGTTTGGAGCACACATTTGAGATAATGCCTACCCATCCAAGAGTCAATTACCTAACTAATGGCTAGGATTGAACATTGGCTAAATGTTACCCAAATAGCTGTTTTTATACCTGATTATATTTGCTCTCAAGATCCATTATCTGACAATTCAGACCCGACAGTACTTCACAGCTAACACTTGTTATCAGAACTAGTACTTGACAGCTTATCTTCATTTTTTTCCCCCAAATATTCTACCGTTAGAGAACATTTTCCATTATATTAGAGACAGGGATATTTTCCATAGAGTGCAGTCTGTTAAACAGGGCATTGTTGGACCTCACCCTTATTTCCTGTCCCTCTTTGGTGGCATATTAGTGGTAATTTTATCCGACATCTATGGATATATTGCACATTTGCAATTTTTTAAAGAATCATTGTGGGAGGATTCCTAGTATAACTTCCTGGCAATGTCAGGAAGCCTCATTATGTCTCACAAACATGGTTATCCAACCTTTGCTTCAAAAACTCATTTAATGGAGCACAAATGACTCCAGGGGAAAGGCTGTTTACTACTTGGCAGCCAAGAATTACTTCTTATTTTGAGTTTGGGTGTCTTTCTGTAAAGTTTCCATCCAATGGTTCTATCCCCCAGGCATTTACTGAGAAGAAAGCCACATTCTATTTCCTCCAACCATTGGAAGGTTATTAGATCCTAATGTTGAGATCCTAGAAACAGTTACTACAAATGTGTAATTCTATTAAAATATGGACTGAATGTAAATTGTTGACATTGTTCAATTGCTGGCTTTAACTGGTTTGTATCTCAGTTGTATTATTTTGTTAATATATCAAACAAAGTTGTTCCTTGGATGAAATAATAGCATGGATCTTGGATATTTATTATGGAGGGAGAGTAGAGGATAGAGAGAGGATTAACAGCTATTTTGTTCAAGATAAGAGCCTGGGAAGTCTCAGATTTTTAGCTCCTACCTTCATCTTCTCAGTATCTACTGTGTCAGAGCGTTTGCAGCATGACTACTATTAGGAGACAATCCAGGAGCAAAACACAGCACACAGAGCCTTTGACATTTACCAGTGGTTTATATACAGGACATATACAGAAACATATGTGATAGGCAAATACCTGACAAGCAACTGATCTTCTTCCTAACTCTACACAGAGAACTCAGCAATGGATACTGGACACAAGGAGAGAGAATACACCCTCTCCTGGCTGCCTTTTATAAACACTTCTTAAAGTGGTAAAACCTTTATATTCTACAACCGGCAATACCAAAGCTGATTCATCTTCATTGCATCAGCCTTATATTGCATCAGCTTTACAGTTGCATCAACTTTACAACTGGTCGGCTCTTAAATCTCAATACCTTACCACTCCTCCCATGTAAAGCTGAACAACTGATAATCCGATTGCTTTAACATAGTTCTTATACTTTTCCACAGACCAAGGCTTTGTTAACATATCAGCTATATTACAGTCGCTAGAACAATGCTGTAATCTGATCAGTTTCTCCTTTACAGCTTCTCTAACATTTGTCATGTTCTACCTTGGGGAATGACAACATTTCTTGGTAATTTTGGTGTTCATACTGCAGTGAACCGTTCAGGAGGTACATCTCCTGAAGGAGGATCTCCTTGGAATTATATGTTCCTGCATTACTGTTTCAGATATCTCCTCTCCTATATCTATATGTTATTTCACTTTTTATCATAGATCTATCCTCTTCTAAATCTCTATCTGACCCGGTTTTCTGTCTCACCTTCCAATAAATTAGGATTCTGCATTGGCATGAACACATGATTAGCATGTATCTTGTTCAAATTGTTCTGCTCTGCAAAACTAGCAGATCTTGAAATTACTACTTGTTTGCTACCATCTGTAAAATTTGTACCCTTTTATTCCTATACCCAACAAACCTAAGCTTTCTGTCCTTTGTCTGTCCTTTTCTCATAGTACCTTTTGGAATATGCACCCAGGCATAACTGCCAAATGTACTTAAATGAGTTAAAGAGAGTTTCCTTCCATGCATCAGGAAATATGGCATTTCCTGTATTGCCACACTCCATAACCTAGCATGTTTTACTCATGCCTGCATCAGCAAGCAATGTGTCCTTCATGGTCACATTGGTCACCATTCCTCCTTTCAGCCACTCCATTTTCAATCAGTGAATATGGATTTGTTTTTCTATGCCTTATGCCTAGACTGCTTAACCATCTTTGAAACTTTGATTCATCTTCATTGCATCAGTCTTACATTGCATCAGCTTTACAGTTGCACCAGGTTTACACCTGGTCAGTTTTTAAATCTCAGTACCTTAACACATCTCTTCTTTTTTGTTTTCCTTGAATAAAAATTCAATTTTTTTAATTGTTGTTGTATAAATTATTTATCTTTAAGTATAGATTGATTCAATGTCCACCTCAACCTTTTCTTTTGTCCCTTCCACCTTACTTTTATTGGATTATGGTCAGCCCAAACATTAATTTCAATCTCTATTTCTTGTACATTTTTTTCAATTCTGTCGGCATCCATATCATATCAATTCTAACCATGATTTGTGCCTACTTGAATAGAATGTATACTGGTTTTTCTCTGTATTTACTTCTCTCCATGTATACATGTTTCTTCTACCCCCGGAAGAAAGAAAGCCCTTGGAAGGGTCTTCCTTACTTTCCCCCCTGATTAGCTACTTCTATAATCAAGTTTCATATCTACAATTTCATTAAAGTCTCCTATCACACAGATGTTTTCACATTTCATTTCAATTTTCTTCCTGTGAAGCTTTTTATAGAATTCTTCTTGTTTATTGTTCTTGTACAAAAGTATCTCTTTCTGATATATCCCTACCTCTACCATCAGGATTCTTCCTTCTTCATCTGTATCTATCTGTCTAGAATGTATTATTTCCTTAATATATAATACTACCCATCTTTTCTTTTTCTGTGCTAACGAGGAATATAGTTTCCTAATTTTGGACATTCCAGTAATTTACTATGCTGTTTTTATAAGTTTCTTATAGGCAAATTATTTCTAACTTAAATTTTTGTAATCATGTTAATTTTTCCCCTTTTCATAGGGGAATTCAATCCATTTATGTTAATTGAGAACATCTCAATTTCCTCTTCCATTTTCTTTACTTATAGATAAGTCTTAGGTCTTGGAATTATTTTGAGAACAGGTAAAGCAGATTTTTGGTTTGCTGGAAAATTTGACTTTGAGACACTGGGGAATTTGGTGGGCCTCTTTGGATTACAAATATAAATACGTTTCTAGATTATAATCACTCTTGACTACTAACTACTACCTGACAGATGTCAAGGATATAATTCTACTCCCTTAACAGACTGATTTTATGGATTACAAAATATAATTCATTTTGAAGAAATACTTAATGACTGAGTGAACTAGACTTTGGTATTTTCTCTTTGGTACTTTAGCCCTTTGGACTGCTAGAGCTTTGTGGCTTGGGTGGGCTATTTGGGATTATTAGGATTATTGTCTTTTAATCTTATTTTTTAATCTCTTAAGAGATGTAAGATTAGAGGTTAAGGTGATGATTATGATTAGAGTATAAGAATAGAGAGAAAAGAGAAAATGACAACTGTATCAAGTTTAACTAGAACTAGCAAGAAAACACCCACATCACCAACATCAGTTCCTTCAAATCCATCAAGCCAAAGGACAATAGATGCCATGTTGCAACAGGGGAAAAACCAAATACATTTCAGAAAGACATACAGATGGTGCTCCAGTCTATTCAGGAGGCCATGGCAAAGAACCATAATGGGATGAAAACTGATTTGGGGAAAATGAAGGGAGATTTGGGAGAAATGAAGGGACAGATCCATAGTATGGATGAGAGACTAGGGAACTTTCAGCAAATGATAACAAAAAATGAACAAAGAATCCAGAAAATAGAGGATAAATCAGAAGAAGCTGAGAAAAAAGTAAATGAGATAAATAAAAAATTAACACAAGCAAATAAGGACCTGGAAGAAACCATTATAATGTTGGAGATGGTAAAGACAGCCTACTTTTTAAGATTTCAAAACATAGAAGAGAGTAAAGAGGAAAACCTCCCAGAAGTGATACTAGAGCTGTTGGCAAATGTTTTAAAAATTGGAAAACAAGAACTAGATGCAGAGATAGATGAAATATTTAGATTAAATACAAGTTATGTGAGGAGACATAAACTACCAAGAGAGGTGTCTGTGAGATTCTTTAAAAAAATCAACAAGCAATGAAATACTTAGAAAGGCTTCTCTTGCCTTTCTAAGTATTTCATCGCTTGTTGACAATATACTTCCACAATATAGGGGGAAAGAAGTTGTGGTACTGAAACAGATCCCTAGAAGGGTTAGAGACTTAATTTTTGACTGTGAAACTGATTAAAAATGAAGTAAATTTTAGATGGCTGATACCTTAGGGAATATTAGTTAACTGGGCTGGCAAAAGATGCAGATTGGATTCATTAGACAAAGTGTTGGAATTTTATGATAATTACTGTAGTTTAAATAATGAACAAGAAGTACAAGGAGGAAAGGACCCAGAGAGGCGAGAGGAGCCAATGTGAAGAGAGAAACATATGGCAAGAAGAAAGCAAAATAGAGCAGAATGAGAAGTTGCAAGAGTGAAAGATCAGAGACAAATAAGGGCAACTAGGAGAATAAGATGTGTCTATAAGACTTTTTTTAAAAGGGGAATAGCTGTTTAAATTTTCTGCATTGTTTTAGTGGTTCCTGGCACCGTCCTTTTGGAATGTACTTCCCTCACTATTTTTGAAAGCCTCTAGTGATGGAGCACCCACAACCTCTGAAGGCATGATCTTCCATTGGTTGATTGGTCTCACCCTTAGGAAATTTTTCGTTAGTCATAGGTTGCTTCTCTCTTTGGTTAGTTTCCGTCCATTGTTTCTTGTCATGCCTTTTGGTACTTTGGAAAATAGATAGACCCCATCATTTTCATAGGAGCCCCTCAAATATTGGAACAGTGCTATTTTATTGTGAGTTAGGGAGATGTTTGGCAAAATTGATTAAATGGAAAAAAGGGCATGGTTGAATTTTAAAAATCCTGTCAGCACTTCTCTAGATAAAAAGTGAAAGATCATTAAAAAGATCACCAGTATTTTTTTCTCATAATTTTTTATTTTACTTCCACTTTCCACTCTCACCAACCTTCCACTCTCCCTATCTGTTGTTGCATCCTCTCCTCTACCAAACAATTTTCATTTCAAGTATAGAACAGATCAATAATACCAGTTTTGTTGATGGTAATAATCTTCATTTTCAATAGTTTCTATCCCTGTTTATTTAATTTTACATTATTTTCTAATTGTATTCATTTTTACATTCCTCTTTTTCACCTATTTCTTATGAATGAAGTGTTTTCCACATCTTCTTTTATACCTCATTTAATATGATCCCTGATCTTTTTAGCTTGGTCTCCTCTTATGCATCCAGCATAGACTGGACTTTACCCTCCCCCCAAAATAGATCTAAATTTAGCTTTTTCTTTAAACTTGCATTTTTCAGTAAGGAGAAGAACAAGACTTCCTTACTAATGTAGCTTTACAACCTTAGTAAATTCCTGCTTTTGACCCCAGAAGGCATGCGAATGTCTTTGTCGGGTGGTCAGTAACTTGTTTGCAATCCTGGAAGTTGGCAGGCTGTAGATTATATAAAGGAGAATCTGTATCACTTCCAATTCTAATCACAGATTAGCTGAATTGATGAACAGATATAGACTGAAACTCTCAAGTGGAATGAATTGGCATTCAGCTTCCCAATTCATTAGAGAAAATAAATGCCATAATCTCAATCAGACAGTGGATCTGATAAATAGCTCTCCCTGCAGCCTCTAATGTATGTGCCCTTCAGACAGACAGCTGTCAGTATGATAGCTGTAACTCCCTCTGAAACACTCAGTCCATCAAGTGAAATTAAGAGTGACATTTCTCAAGCTTAGCAGAATTTAGTAGGTACTTGCATTTTCACCTTTCAGGGGGAATACAGCATTCTGTTCAATCCCTTCTCTATAAATTTCTAACAGCAGGAGGAGTATAACACATATACACAAACTCTCCTTTTCTCCTGTTCTATTATATTTGCTTAAGTGTTTATGGAGAATTGAGAAAACCTTAGCTCTGAGGAGCTGGCACTCTTTCCCAAAAGTCTGAGCAGAATTGCTGCCTGTTTCCTTTCTTTCCAGAAGCAGTTTAATCCCAGAGGCAGAATACCATTAGACTTATTCTCTGAACCAGGGTGATAAAATGTATAATAAAATATAATTGATGATTTCTTGCTCATAAATCATACCCTTAAATTTGCCCCAGGAAAAATACTTCTTTCTTTACCTAAATGCAGTTATCTTTGTCTTTAGGGTTGAATGTATCAACTGTTTGGTATCTATCCACTCAATGGCAAAGCATTTGCACACACACAAAAAAAAAAGAGGGAAGAAGATAGCTTGCTAAATGGCCAGGGGAAATTAAGGCAAAGTGGCTACCAGGATAGGAATGATATGAAAATCATGTTCTCATATGAATACAATTCCTAGCATTTACGGTATTTATTTTCTGTTGCTGCTCATCACCAGTACATTATTCTAGGCAGCTAACAATTAAAATCTGAATAAAAATAATTAACCAAATTATAGTTAATGACTGAACTAAAGCTAGTGATTTAAATTTGGATTTTATTGTATTATAATTAATATAAGACACCTCGAGTGCTTATCGAAACATAAAAACAAAGTTTATAACTGAATAAAATATAAAGTATCATGGTTTCTGAATTCTCTATAAGCAGTAGTTAGTTAGCAAGTCTCGAGACATCCCTTTTTCTATGAACTATTTTTACTCCCTGGATTGGCAATAATAAAATCCACAAAAAAGATGGTGGCATCCACAGACCAGAACCGGTTCTAAGACATCACCAGCGGCTTACCACCTACTCTATAGAACCGGTCTGAACCGGTAGGAACCCACCTCTGATTTGGTCCCACATTTGGGACCAAATGTACTTACTGTCTCAGTAAAGCTTACTGTCTCCTCTTTATGTTCATATGTAGAACTAGGGCGTTGGTCACTTTGGGAAACAGTGGGAAGAAAAGTAATGATATGGATTATCTCTATTATAGCATTTCACTAACAAATGCTCAATTATGTGAAGTGTGACTTCCTCAGATAAGTGTAACTTGTTTATCTAAGAAATTTTTATTTCCCAGATATTGGTGAAGTGATTTGTAGTTTTCTCCCAAGTTCGGTGGAGAAGTTTACAAAATTATTTTCCACTATCAAGAAAACAAATACAGGTAATCCTCATTTGGTGACCATAATTGGTACTAGCAACTCAATTCTTAAGTGAAGTGTCTGCTAAGTGACATTGTGACTCTGCTTATGATCTTACTTCAGCTTTCTTTCTTTTTTTTGCTTTATGAAAATC
Source organism: Pseudoxenodon macrops (assembly GCA_032467955.1). NCBI lineage: Eukaryota > Metazoa > Chordata > Lepidosauria > Squamata > Pseudoxenodontidae > Pseudoxenodon > Pseudoxenodon macrops. The sequence continues at coordinate 25,126 of JANHFT010002755.1, read as the reverse complement.
ATAAATGCAAGGATTGGCCATAAAGTTCTTTTTCATTACCATTCTAACTATGAATGATTGCTAATTGAGGCAGTTGCTAAACAAGGACTACCTGTGCGGAAAGAAGAACATATTGTTCAAGGCAGTCCCTGTCAATCTCATCTGGCTTTATCAGTGATGAATATGATCCTAATGAAGGCATGGTTGGAGCAAACGAAGGTCAACACAAAAGCACTGGAGTTTGGCCAAGGAACTTACTGGGTTACTCTGGCATTTATTCAGCCACAGAGATATTCTGCTATATCTACCATCTTTTTTCCCTGGTTTGCCATTGCTAGGAAATAACATTTTAGCAATTTTACCCACCATTATGTCACATAGGGATTTAGTGCTGTGTATCAATGGGCTGGCATTTAAATGGAACAGCAAAAACCATAGAATGCATAGGATTTATGCACTGAGATTGATCGTTTGAATTAAGGGAAATTAAGGTGTTATAGCTGCAGTTTTGAAGCCATATTTTGCTAATTTAAAAAGAATAAAATTGCCAGAATGAATGATAAAGAAGACAAAATGAAATTGGTTCTGTGATACAGCAGGCAAGTCACTTCCACCTCCTTTTCTACTTATGGAAAGTGGGGGGGAGGGGTCAACTGGCTATTAATGGGCCTTTGGGATGCTGCTTCTAGGAACACTTATCCAAATGAGTGTATTTTTTTGTAAGAATGCTGTGGCAGGCGATAACAGTGCCAGTTCTTCCTCATTATAGGACTAGTGGGCCTGAACCCAGAGGAAATCGTGACCCCGCTCATGTGTTCAATAGGAACAAAATACACGAAAGGTTGGGTCTCTGACATCTGGAGAAGAAGCTCCCTCAGATCAGCTGCCCTCCAGATACATTGGATGGGAACTAATTCCCAGCCAGTTTTGTTTCTTTTCAGAGGAGCTGATTCAGAGATGTACAGTTGAACCGGGGAAACCTACAGGACCACAGGGCCCTAGTAGCCACTGGCCAATTCTGACACCTTTGTCAGATTCTTTTCCTCCAGCAACAGTTCCCTTCCCTCTCACCCCCCTCCCCGTTTCAGTGGGACCCAGGACTCACCTTTCCCCCCCCCACCACTTGACAGGCCTCCTGTGTTTTTAGCACTTGCGACAGACAGAAATTCAACAGATGAAGTGTTTGCATCTCAGTACCTCCATTACAGCCAGGCTTGATAGTTAAATAAAAGGACAAACACCCCCTCCTAAGAATTAGTTCACAGGGGTGTGTGTGTGTGTGTGGGGAGGGTGTGTGTGAGGGGCGGGGGTGGGGGGCTGCTAACCTGTTCTTCTGGAGGTAGAGTAAGGTCTGGGTGGAGCGTGTCAATTGGCCGGCCCGGATCCTTCAGAGGCGTGAGGGGCGTGTTAGGAAAGCGAAGCACTTGTTGGCGTGGTTCGCTCAGTCCTGGGTGAAGCGCCCCCTCCCCCCCTCCGCATGCCCCGTCTCCTGTCCTCAGGGATCTCCGCGCCAGGCCGAGTGGGGAGCGCTGGGGTGGCTCCTGCCCCCGCCAGCCTCTCCCTCCGCCAGAAGTGTGGGAGGACGTCTATTCTTGCGCCAGTTTCCCAACGACGCCGGCGCGCGCGTTTGTGTACAGGTGCACGTGTCTCCCAGCCCCTGAAGACACGTGTCTGAGGGAAACTCTCTCCTTTTTTCCCCCCCTCCTGAGGGAGCCCCTCTTGCCCCTGAGTCGACGGGACTAAACCCTTCTGGCGCGGTGCGGTGCTCGAGGGAGCTCAAGGCGGTCCCGGGGAGAAAGACACGCAGCCCGGGAACGGAGCCCGGTTCTTCTCCTTTCGCCTCAGCTACAGGCGGTCAGAGAAGAAGCCCGCCAGCCCGCGGGACCCGGGGAAGCAAACAAGCGGCGGCGGTGCACAGAAGCTGGCGGGCGAGGTGGGGGGGAGCGGCTCGGCGGCTGGGAAAGAAGGCGCTTGCGCTTCTTCTGTTGCCGGGGAACTGGACGCCGGCTGCCCCTGCCCGTCCCGCGCCCCCGCCAGGAGGCTCTGCAGAGGGGGAGGGAGGCATCGGAACCGGCCGCTCCGGCCGCCCCACCTGGCAAGAAAGAGAAGCTGTAAAGCGAAGGGAGGTGTGCAGCCTGGTCCCGTCCTGTCCCGGATCCCCGGGGCGTCTCCGCTCCGCAAAATGCGCGGCAAGAGCAGGAAGGAGAGCCTTTCCGATTCCCGGGACCTGGATGGCTCCTACGATCAACTAACCGGTGAGTTCCCCCCAAGCTGGCAGCTGGTTCTGCTGAGAGCCGCCGCCTTGGCTTGAGGAGGGGCAGGGAGGGGGGAGGGCTAGGAAGATGCAGCATCCCTTTCACAGCAAACTGGGTGGAGTGTGAAAGAGGTCCCGCCACAGTAAGTGTTGTCGACCCACCGCCACCTGCCAAAGGTGGGGTTTTCCTTCGTGGATCCTTGTCACGATCCAGGGAGGGGTTCTTTAGTCCATTTCTGAACAAAACTTGCACGAAGTGATGGTGCCGAGGAGAGGGGGTTGGCGCTGATTTCGTCCCTTGACATTTCGAAGTAGGGTGAAGGTTTATGTTTGTGGTATGTGTGGATGACTGAATGGATTTTACAGGCTGGAGAACGGAACCTTTTCATTGCCTGGCTCCTTAAAATAGTCCAGGATCTGGAGCTAATGTTGACTGCCATGCCTTCCCCCAAGACTCTTAAGGAGATCTTAATGAACTTACTCCTGCGCCTAAAGTCTGTAAACCAACCTAGAAGTTGAACGAGATCCCCTTGAGAAGGACAAGGAAGTCCTCAATAAAAAAATAAAATTCAAATCAGAAGGAATGAATCTACGTCTTTCTCCTGCCACTGTTCTGTACCAGAGAGATGGGCACATAGAAATTTAATAAATAAATATTACTTATTAGAGGGTCTTAGCCGACTACAAAAAAGCACAGACCCCATAGCTATACAGAGGGCTAGTAGGCGAGATGCCCTCCTTCTACCCGGAACTAGCAAAATCCCTTCGAATCTGGTACTGTCCATGGTGCTGGAGGTTCTCGGTGCTTCTGGGCTCTGCTCCGCTCTGCACACGGCAGAGCAATTTTCTCTCTCTGTTGCCCCTGAACGTCATTCAAGCGATTTGATGCCTGCAAAATTGGCTCTTCAGCCACAGAGATATTTTGAGCTCAGTAGAAATTCAAAGCCCACATGATTCTCTCGTCTCTCGAGTGACTTCAACGCATCAATATGTTTTAAAATCAAAATGAAGTGAAAAAGAAGCTTGGGTTCCTCTCAACTGTGATCTTTAATTGTCAAATCTCCTGATCTTGTGCCATTCATAATATGCTGCCCAAGTAAGAGCTTTGATATTAATCAGTCTTTGGATTTCCGTGTAACCTTTTTATCTGAAGGGAACCGGAGCAGAATTAAAATCAACAATTCTTGTGTTTTTCAACTCTCCCTTCCACACAATCAATAGAGCCATTTATCTCTGTTTGGCTTTTGATACCATAAATTCACTACTCCTCACTTTTTCTTTTTTAAATTTTTCCTATAGTTTTATTTCTAAGATAAAGTTATAAACAATAAGCAACAAAGATAAGATTGCTAAAGACAGCTACAGGTACTGATCACAATTCTTGTATGACACATATTCATTTGTGGGGCAAGTGAATAGAAATAACATAATAATAAACTTATTGTCTAATGAAATGTTGGACACTCAGTTAGGCAGCACATATATCGTGAATGTCTACATGTTATATTCTGACCATCTCTTCATTTCCATTTACAACTGGTTAAATTCTCTCGTGCAACTAAAGTTCACATCGTAACTGCTGAAAAGAATATATGTGACTTTTGCTCTAGTGCCATTTCCTCTTTTCTTTATTTTTGGTCAACCTTCTCTCTGTCAACACACATTACCTTGCTATTAATTAGTTCCTTTGAATCATTCACATTCATCTTCACTGCAGCTTGTTATGCACAGCTCTTGTGCCTGTACTGGGAAAAGAGGTAGCTAATCCAGAGACTTAACGAGAGACCATGGAATACAACAAAATACTCATGAAAACTTAAACCATGGCTTCTGAAGACCACATGCATTTATTATTCGGTGTTGAACTATAGGAAATATTTCCTAATTGAGCTGTAAAGAAAAAAATTGTAAATACTTATCTTCTATTGATAGTATTGGAAATGGATATTTATTCCAAGAGTCCAAGTTCCAGCCTGTTATATGTGCAAAAGTGAGGAACACAGCTCAAAACAGTAAACTGATAGCATTCTAAAATTCCTATACTCCTGTGTTTCTTTATAATAGTACCCCAAGAGTTATCTGGGTGCTATCAAGTTTCGCTTATTATTATTATTATTGCAATAACTTGCAGATCTGATATTATAGTGATATTATTATTATTATTGTTATTGTTATTCCCAGTGGACAATTAACATAAGAATTAACATAAGCAAATAAAAACATAAAATGAAGTTGAAAAGTTTGAACTAAAACAATCATTAAAACAAAGCAGAATCTGCGCCCCCATACACATTAACCTCAGATCTGGGACCAAATCCAGGTTTTAAAGACTTTTCAGATCCTCAGGAGAGAGGGCACCATTGGTATATTTAGTGGGATGCTGCTCCAGAGCACCCTTTTCTGAAATTTCCAGCTCCATTTTCAAAACCCTATGTTAGATCGTGCAGAGAATGAAGACTGGAGACATCAGTGACAATCAGCTCTCGTTTATTTAGGTTCAGCTCATAGTAATCCGGACTGCCTGCTGGGCCTGGGGAACCC